>CM045764.1:179203584-179428676 GCA_025200525.1 Camellia lanceoleosa | reverse complement strand
ATACATTAGAGCTTTTATTTGGAGATAAGTCTAAATAAGTCACGTAAATTTTGACTTTTCGAATATATGTGCAAAAAAAAGTGAAATGGGATGTGACCAAAAAAGATAAAAAAAAAAAATAAAATGTGTGCTTATATAGCATTACCCAAACAACTCTAACATTACCGAGATTTAGACTATATTTACAAAATGCATTATTAATACATCACTTTCGCCATTTCGGTCCTGTTATTTCACGAAGGGTTTAATGGATTATAATGGCGTACATAGCAGTGATGAATATTATATTAAAAGCATAAGAGTACACAAATCACTATAGATAATTATTTAGAATTTTGAACAATGAATAGTTTAGTTTGAATAAATAGAATTATTTTAAATAATAGACCTATAATATAGAAATTATATAAGTTGAAATACTTGTAATCATAATGATGCAAGAACATAGCGAATTCAGCGGATCCACTTGGCAGACGGAGGGACGCCACAATGTAATCGTCAGTCAGGTGGTTATTTAAATCCCCTCAAGGTATGAGGACCGTCAAGCGGTCACTAAGTAGTAACTATATCGAGAGAAATGCAAAGGATATTTAGGAGTCCCCAAGCATGAGACTTATGTGGTGAGCACTTACAAAATAACTATTCAAAAATATATTTAATAGAGCAGATTATATCCATGGATTTTCATTTTTAAGTGAGCAGGGGTTCATAAAAATAAATAACATAATTGTGATGGTAACATAATTTAAAAAGCATGATTTGCATAAAATAATAAATAATTTATGATTACTCAAGATATAATATAATTTACCTTAATATTGATTCCTAAACTTTTACTTTTCATTTCTTTTGTGACCCATTAAATATTTTCAAACTAAATTTAAAGTTTTATCACAATTGAAGAGAGAGAGGCCAAAAGCAAAAAGAGAGGCAGAGAATGACTTGAGAGCAGAGATGTGAAGACATGATTTGCAAATTGATGGATATATATATATACTAGTTTACAATGGCTCAAATGCAATTTGGCACGGACTATTAGTATAGTATATTTAAATTTATATTTTGATAATTTTTTAAAATTAGAATATTGTTATATAAAAATTACATGAGAATAAATCATTAAATATATATGATAGAATTATGCAATTTATAATATGTATTATTTTTGATTTGTTATATACTTAATAGCGTGAACTTCAATTCTATTACAATATCATTTTTTGGTGAATTTATAAAAAAAAATTATAATTTTTTTTAAAAAATTACTTGTGTAACCTTTTCTTAATACATAAATATAAAATAAATACTAAGATAATTCCTCCATCTAAAAAACTACTAAGATAATTAATTGAACTAATAAAAGCGAGAAGAAAAATACATTTATATACAAGTGGTTAATTTTATTAATACATAAATCATGCTTGAATAACAAATAACCAATTTTTATTAATAAGTAAATCATTAAGTAAATTAATTTTTTTTTTTAATGATATGAAATATATTTTCAATTAACCATTTTGTTAATAAATAAATTATTAAGTCAATTAATAATTTTTAATGATATGAGAAATATTTTTCAATAAATAATTTTGATAATTTATTATTACATTGGAGAATAATTTTTTTTTTTTTGAGTATTGTGTTAAATTAAAATTTATAACAAACAATAGTTGTAATTTCTAGTATTACAAGACTTATTTATATTTTAAACAAACCTTATAGGTATATTTGTAATTTATTAAAAAATAAAAGATTTATATTTCATGATTGACCAAGAACGTTTGTGTAATTACACTTAAATTGTTTCACCAACCAAATTAAAGGGTAAAATAATAATTTCAAAATAAACAAAAGGCAAACTAGGAAAAAACATGACAAGCTACAGGTAGCAAGCCATCTCTTATATATATATATATACATATATCTATATAACAATGGAAGGGTGAGTTTAAAAATGTCTTTGAAATTAATGGTTTAAATCTATCTAATTTACAAAGCAATGGCTCGATTTATTCTTAAAAATATATCTCTCTGAAACTATCTTTAATGGTTTAGATTTGTCCAATTTAAAAACAATGGTTTGAGATTGAAAAGAGTTTCAATGGTCTAGATTTATCAATGACTAAATTCAATGGTTCAGTTGTTTACCAATCTACTCTCACCAACCTGCACTTACGGGTTTAGATTTGGTTTAGATTTCTTTACATCATATGTATCATCTGTATCATCTGAAAAAGCAATGCTCGAAAGCTACTGAAGAAAGCTTTGAACAAAGCTCAATCGTTTGTTACCAATCTTCTCCACCATCACCAGTAGCTCATCCATCATCTAAGCGTTAGGTTTGTTTTTCAAAAAATTAGAAACATTTGTTTTTTTCAAAAACATTTGTTTCTGAAGCATTTGGAGGGTTTGATTTGTTTCTTCAAGCAAAAATTCTGAAGCAAAATTTATCTCTGAAGCAAGGTTTCAAGCAAAGTTTCTGGAGCAAAAATGCTCATTATTGCCAATACTTATCCATACATCTAGGAAAATTTTTTGACCTGCTGAGTACATATAAAAAAAATAAAAATAGATTGTTGTCTAATAATATTGATAGATTTTATTATGGGGTTTGATTTGTTTCTTCAAGCAAAAATTAAAAGCAAAATTTATCTGAAGCGAGGTTTCAAGCAAGGTTTAAAAGCAAAAATGCTCATTATTGCCAATACTTATCCATACATCGAAATTTTTGGTTCTTTGAGTACATATAAAAGCGCATTGATTTGAGGTGCTCTTACATATAAGCAATTTCTTTAAAAGCGTGATATTGATAGATTGTTGTCTAATAATATTGATATATTTTATTATGTTCCCCATTGTCCATTTAGCGATGGTGTGGGTGGTTCTAGGCGAGGATAATGATGAAAAGGCGTGATATGAAGTATATTGAAAGGTTGATCCTAAATTTGGACATTCAAGTTAGAAATAAGTGTTTTTCTGGCGTGGACATTGTCTTTTGCTTTGTGGAACCACGCAGTTACAAAGTTTATGGTTTTAATTGTTCTAGGTGATCTTTAGGAGTTAAGTTTGTGAATATTTTATTCGGTTACAAAATTAGGGGCTTTACGAAATAATAGTGAAAGATGTATTTGTGAAAGGAACTTCGTCTACATACAAATAAATAAGTTAGAAAGCAGCAGTATGGGCGATCAGGCCTTTTTTATTGGTATGAAAGTTTTATTGACTTCTATTCTTTGAAATTTATTATTATTTTTTGAATTTTTGTTATCTTGAAGCAAAAATTAAGCAAAGCTGTTGTTTTACGGGTCAAGATGGATTCATCTCTTTCTTTTATTGAACCCTTCATTGATTTCATTGAAATATGTCTATGTATTTTATTACGTCATATTGTTTTGTGATACATCATATTGTCTATGTATATGTATTTCATTCATTGTGATATTGTCATATTTTATTCTTTCCCATATTTTATTCTGTCATATTGTCTATGTATTTCATTCATTGTGATATTGTTTTTGTGATATAGTAGGTGTGTATTGGGTTAGATTGGGTACTGAATTAGATTGGATTAGGTTTTTTTAAGATTGTTTAATCTCTTTGATTTGTGTTTTGTACTAAGATTATGAAACAAAAAAATTTAACAATTCTATAAGTTTGATCAATAGCGTGTTGGCCACAAAAGTATTTAACAATTTAGATTATGAGTTGTGTTTTGTATAAGTTTGATTAAATTGATCACAAGAACAATTCTATAGAAAAACAATATCACAAAAATAAAGCTAAATTTGATCAAACAATATTTAATTTTTCTTCTATCCATTTTAATGTAGATTAAAGACATTAAAAAATTATAATTTATCTTCTATCCTATAGTAGTTCAATTTCCTCATTTGTGATATTCATGCAATGATGAACTTCTTAAAATGGGTTGTTAACTAAAATATGTTATGAGGTTGTTAGTGCGTGTCGATTAATTTTTTCTTTATGGCAATTATTAAACCTCATTCTTCCTTCTTCTGATTATATTTCATGTCGGCAATTATTTTATTTCATCTTAATCAAATGGGTTGAGGTTCTCATTAATCATCAATGGTCATATTCTTATTCATCAAACATGAAATAGATTAGTGTACATTTTTAGTGTTGAGAGTGCTTTTTACTAATTGTGTTTTCTTTTTATCATACGTCTCAAATTTCTTTAATTTTGCTTCTCAAACAGATACTTTCGGGTTAGGAAGTCTCTCCCTTGCAATTCTTTATTAGTTCCTCGGTTTCTTTTTCGAATTACAGTGGGTTAATGAATATTCTGAATTAATGAATGAACTCTCTCAGATTTCTTTAATACTCTGGGATTTTCATGTTTGGTCTTGGAATTTTCAATAATTACATTAAACATTAAGCTTTTAATGTTTGGTTTAGAAAGAAGTCTAATATAGTGTGTACTAGGGTATGCCCGTGCCTGAAGGCACGATGAAAATAATGTTTGGTTTAGAAAGAAGTCTAACATAGCGTATATAGTTATGTATCATGGTATATAACTGTTAAATTTCTAGAGAATACTTATGTTTTTTTTTTTTTAATAGTTGGAATGTATGATGAATTATGTGAATGCTTATGTCTTTTTTGTTGGGTGCTAGCCTTGCTGGATCAGTAGGTCCAAATCAGCGTCATCGCGGCAACAAATCGGTGAGGTTCACTATATTTGTTCATCTCCAAATTTTTTTTGTGTGTATATACCATCCCTTTGTTTTCTTTGTGTGTATATATATTGAAGCCACAAAGATCATCCCTTTGTATATATATATTGAAGAGTTTGTTGAATACTTGAATTTGTTGAATGACTGGAGCCAGAAATGCTGATGTTGTGGTGTATGATATAATGAAGTGTGTTCGATTTAGTATGATTCTGAGTTGTTTTACCCCATGATTGAATCTTTTTTATGTTCAAACCAGAAATATTGATTTTGGGTGGGTTTCTTTTTTATGTTCAAACCAGAAATATTGAATCTCTGAGTTGTTTCTCTTTTAATTAACCAGAAATATTGAATCTCTTTTATGTTCAGTTGTTTTATCCCATGATTATGTTCAAACCAAAAGAGGTAAAATACTGGGTGGTGAGTTGGTGCACTTTATGGGGTGGGATTATTGATTTTGGTGCAGTTTATGAGGTTAATTATAAACTGAAAAAAATATATATATTGAGAAAGAAAGGGATACTTTATTTTAGTCTCTGTTTTCATCCCTTTGTTTTCAGCCACAGAGTTGGTGCACTTTTTACCAATTTTTTCTTTGTTTTTTTCTATGAGTATTGTTTTTTTAATTTTGGGTGCACTTTTATGGGTTTTGTTTATTTTTCTTATACGATAATATATACACACATATATGAAGAGTTGGTTGGGTTTTTGAGTAATGTTTATTTTTATTTTTCTTACTTTGATTTGGTAGGAATTTGTGGGTTTTCTAAGTTTAGGCTTAAGCTACAATGATGTTGGTATAGAATTGTTGGTGTTCTAAATTCTATACCTTCGATTCTATCTGACATAGAATTGTTAGCAAAATTCTAGAACTGTTGGTTTTCAAATTATATATTATTCTACTCTGACATAGAATTATAATTTCAAACTTTATTAATTTCAAATTTTAGAAAACCAACAATTCTATATTATTCTTTTTTTTTTGGACAAATAAACAAACTTTATTAATATAATGTGCATCTTTTTAAGAGTGGACATTATTAATTTCCTTTAATATATGAGAAATCAATACATGATAAATCAATATTTAGCCAAGAGACTGCACTAAAAAAATATATATATTTAAAGAACAAGATTGAAACCTTAAACAAATAAACTATGTAAATTTTATCATTTTTACTTGAATAATCAAATGAAATTGGGAAGTTTGAACTAAAAATTTTTTGTGGATGAAATTTGTTTTGTTGAGTATTGCTCATTTGGAACATTTAATTTTGTTTTTGCATATAACCTTTGTTATTAAGTGATTTTGAATAGAGCTTCAATAGAATTGTTAATAGTTGTTGATTCACTTCCTTCCTCTCTCAACTAAATCTCAATTTGCTTTTTAATTTTTAATTTTTATACTGGTTTGGTTTTGGATTCAGTTTGTGTAGAATTCAAAATAGAAAATTGTTATTTTTTAAAGTTGAATTGAAGGTGTGAGATGTTGTGGTGATGACTGAAATTTGGTTTTGGAGTACTTGCTACCATTGACTGAATTTCACCATAACTTTTCTAGCATTTTCTACTATTGATCTGGTTTCATTTGTTTGTTTTTGATTAGATCACGTTTTTTATTAGATCACCATTTGTGGATTGTTGAATGGTGAAGTCTGAGCACATTCTCTTTCATGTCTTTTATTCTTTTTTCCTAGCCAATATTTAGTGTCTTGGGCCTTAAGAAAAAGAACCTAAAGATTTTAAATGCTCAGATTTTCCATATCTGAGCATTTAATAGGCCTCTGTAGAAATACCTGCAATTAGCATTGATGTGTCATTATTGGGGGCTAATTAGAAATATTGTTTTCATGTTTATTATCTCAGTAACACATAAATTGCTATACTATTTTGTTTAATTTGATTATCAATATCATTCTTACATGGATCTTTCCCTGATTAGTGGTTAATTATACCCATTATGACATAGATGAGTTTTGTAAATTGTTGCTAAAATTTACCCACAAACAGGTGTTATGCATGGATTTTTGAATTGGTGCTAACATTCTCTTTCCTTAGGATTTTTGAATTGGTGTTAATTATGCACTAGGATTGTGTTATGACATTTACCCACAAACATGTTATGTAAATTGGTGCTAACATTTACCCACAAATAGGTTATCTTTCCCTAACGTGTTATGTTTCACTAGGATTGTGTTATGCATGGATTTTTGAATGGTGAAGTTTGAGCACATTCTCTTTCATGTCTTTTATTCTTTTTCCCTGGCCAAGGAAGCTCTATTTTTGTTTAAATTTACAATATTTATTCTTGTTGGGACTTCTTTATTATTACTTAAATTTACAATATTTATTATTCTAATCGGGGTTATGTACATATACACATATGTATAATATATTTATTCCATAGTGGCAATCTTGGGAAGTCACGTAATTTTGTGGCACCAAACTAACTTATCGGCTTGAAGTGTAAGGAATAACCATTTCATTTCATCTCATCTCATTCCAGTGAACCAAATAAAGCATAAATGAGATTGAAGTCACCTGATTACTGTTTTGATAAATGATTTGGGTGATTTTGATAAATGTGTGAATTGGGTTTCCTTTCTAAACATGAAAAGTAATATTCTGTGATCTTATGTTTTTATTTGATTGTTAAAAATTAGAATTATAGTGAGAAAGAAATAGCCCATTGTACTTAACTTATGGCACAATTAAGTAATCAAATAGTCATTGTACAGCCCATTATTATTTAAACCCAATCTATTTATAGCACTATTAAATGAGTTAGTTCTTCACTACAGGTCTGTGGTGTTTCAATCTTTGATTAATCTCATTAACAAAAGTCTTTTTATTTACATAGAATCCTCTAATTGGTTGTTTATAATTTCATCATTATCAGTTGGTTTAACAGAGAAGCCTTCTATTTGTTAGTCTACTTTAAAATTCTATTTTTTTCATAGTGTAATTATTTAACTATGTTTATTGTGGAATCTAATATCTTTTTGTTCTTGGTATTATTGATTGGCAGGTTATTGATATTGATATAAAACAGTGTATCTTTAGCTTAAATTTTATATTATCGATATTAGCAGGTTTGGAATTTTATATTATTTTTTGTGTGGTTTTGATTGATTGCTTGAATTAGATGGTTGGATTCTTGGTCTAAAGAAACTAACAAAATGCATATGAGACCAATGTGTAATAACTCATGTCTTTGTCAGATTGATTCAATTCAATTAAATTGATATTGTTGGGCAATAGGAAAATCAACTTATATTGTCTTTTGGGTATAAATATGATAGTTTCATGATTTCATTGTAAAAGAACAACATTTCATCGTAAAAGAACCACCTGTGCCTATGACACTCCAAGTTAAAAAAAAAAAAAAAAAAAAAAAAACCACATTCAAGTTTTTTTAAGGGAATGTTTTAGATCACAACTTTGAGCACTCAAGTACGATCTCATCCATCATTCTAGTTTTTTATCTTATTGAGGTGGTGGTAATTTTCACTTTATGGTTAAGCCTTCTAATTGTTGAATTTAAAAAAGCCTCCTAATCGTTTCATTAGGCACTACCTAAATATAAAACTTTATTACACATAAATTGTTCGATTTCTTCTCATCACGAACATAAATTTTTTTTTTTTTTGTGAATCCTTGGGACTCAATTAGAGTGATATATTTCGACTTTGACTTTTAAATTTGTTTTTTCTTTCAAATTTTAGGTGTATAAAAGTGGCAATTGTCCATGATATTGCAGAAGATGACATCTTTGTATTTAAATTTTTTTATTGGGTTTTTCGTTACGCATTCTTTTGCTGTGATGAGTATATTGAAGAAAAAGAGTGTTAGTGAGAATTTTGAGTAAATTGTTGTATAATAATTAATTGGGCAAAACTTTTTGTCATGATTGTCATGAGCCTACCTGTAATGGGATTCCAAATTAGATGTAATTATTTATTTTCATTTGTTTTCATGTATTATCGAAATTGTTAAATTCTTCATGTTCAATTGGAAAAGGAAAAGAAAGAAGAGTTATACTTAGCAATTCATATTCATTAAGCAGCAACAAGTGAACTCACAAGTTATGATATACACTAATCAAGAGACTTGGGAACTAAATTAAAAGGTGCTTGATCATATGTTTAATTCCTGTTAATTCGTTGTTATTGGGTTATTTGTTTTTTAAAGGTATTTTGATATGATTGTTCCTGTTATGATTTCTTTTAATTGATTTTTAAAGTGAATTTTTGTTGCAGGTGACTAATCCACCTTACAAATGTTAGGATTGTGTTGTTTTTCTATGTGTGTTGATGGTTGGCTCTTTCATTCTAAATTGGATGATTAATTTTTCTTCTTTTTATCTTTTTTAATTTTTTAAAGCTAGGATGGTTACTCTTTTGTACCAAAATGTTCACTCAGTTATAATACTAATTTAGACATTCTTTTATTGAAGGTTGCCTCATTTTAATTCACTAGACATGTGTTATTTTGGCGTAAATATCTTTGTTTATGTTGTACACAATATTTTAAATTTGCTATTTAAGCTTTAATTATGAAGTTTGCCAAAACTGTAATTTGCTATTTCGATTTATGTGTAAAGTTTTATATTGCAATGAAATTGTTGTCATTTTGAATTAATTTATTACAGTTGATTTCTGTAGTAGTGAAATTGTTACCATTTTGAATTGATTTATTTTAATTAATTTTTGTAAAGTATGTGATACCAACATTATTTACATCGTGCCTTCAGGCACGGGTATGTACTAGTATATTTATAGAGAGAGTGAAATAGGGCATATGAGAGGCTCAAAGAGCAACACGTGGCAGCAAACAAACTTAGGCAACAAGTTTGCGTGGGGAGTAAGTTGGGTTTGGATTGGTATAGAAAATATTATACTTTAGTGTAGTTCGATCCAAGAAAAATATAGGACAAACATAAAAATACTATAATACTTAAAAAAAAATATCAAATAATATTATAAAGTTAATTTTTTTTAAAAATAATTTTTGATAGAAAAATATAAAGACTATTAAATTTAAAATAATATGAATAATTATACAAAAAAAAAATACTATTTTTATTTATAAAAATATGTGATTTTACAACAAATGTAGTCCTCGAAATTTTCAATTTCCAATACTTCAAAATTTAATAACAACTAACTCCTTAAATCATACGCTTTCAAAATTTAATATTAACGTGGTATTAAATTAATTAAACATTTGGTATATCAAAGCTAATCACTCTGTGATCTTCCACCTCGAGTAATGATAAAGAAAGCTTTGAGGCACTCAAGTTCTATGACTCTCACCTTAGAGAACAAGTTAAATATTCTATATAAGTAAACATTCTCATCACATTGGAGGTATCTTATCTCATTTGAACTAGTCATAACCCAACCATTTTATTTCTGTATATATAGAGAGAGAACTTCATTTTTTTCAATCTAACCAACCCTGGTTGGATTATTGTGCTTTATCTTATAGGTCTTAAATTTTTGGATAGTCCAAATTAATTACAAAACTCTGGTTCATTTCATTCAGTGTGAGATTCGACATGCACAAAAACGAAATAACATAATTGACGAAAATGAAATTTGTTTGCTATGTGAATTAAAATAAAAATATATATAATTACGTTAAAATTTTAAAACTTGTTAATTTTTTTTCAAAATCTCAAACAAGGTCATTATAATTTACCTTTATAATATTGAGAGGACAAAGTGGTATTTAATGATTGTCAAGGAATTTCAACAACATAATTAATTAGGAAAATTGGAAATTAGTGTGTTTTCAAAAACAATGTCAAATTAGTGATAAATTTTAATAATTAAATCTATAAATTTATTCATAAATTTATAAATTTTTTAATGAAATGACCACTAACTTGTAATTTTTTTCATTTTAATTTGTTAGTGGGGGTAGAAAGGAAGGCGGTGTACTGAGAAGGTGGGTGTCGGTATATTCTCTGCAGTCCGCACATCACCTCCATAGTAAATCAGACCCGTATCACAAACCCTAGCCTTCTTGTTCTTCGTCTCACTGCAAATCGCTCAAAGGAGATTCAAACCAGAGAGAGATAGCTCGATTAATGGGTTCGAAATCGAAGAGTCACAACCCACACACAGGCGATGGAGCGAGTCCTGGGTTCGATCCTCTAACCCCTCTTCAGCTTTAACTGTTTTGATCTGCTTTTTGAGAATTTCTGTTTAGTTTTTTTGTTTTTTCCTCCAAATTTCAGGAAGATCTTCATCGGTGGATTAGCAAAAGATGCAACTCATGGTTAGAATTCCCTTTTTATATATATATTTTTTATTCTTCTTCCCTCCCTATCTCTCTCTCTCTCTCTCTCTCTCTCTCTCTCTGTGTATTTATGTATATGCATGTACACAAACCCATATCAAACTTGAATTTGGGTTCAAAGACCTCTCCACCCATTGTCTCAAACTTGTATCGAACTTATTCTTTAATATGAGTTTGTTCGGTGGAGTGCTTTTTAATAAATTTTTACTCTAATTTGAGTGAGGGCTGGAGGTGATCTTACAACCCACTTGTTGAAATTTTCCTTTGAGAAAGATATCAGAAATTCACAGTTACCAAATGGATCCATCCAGGGACTAACTGCACCCATTTGCATGTTTTGATTTGTGTGATTTGGAGGTTGATGATAGTTTTGGGTTTGTTTGATTTGTAGATTTTTATATGTTTTTATTTTATTATTTTTTCTGGGGACAGATTTGATTCATCATTTTTAACAGCTTGTTTGTGATCAAATTATGGGTGGTGTGGTTTATATGGTAAATTTATGGGTTGATTGCTGTTGTTTTTTATTTGTTTGTTTGGTACATCTAAGTACATCAGTGATAGAGCCAATTAATTACCTTTGGGGGGGGGGGGGGGGGGGGGTGGGGTGTTCTGACCGTTCAGTTTCATAGAGTGTTTGTTTATTGAATTCCCCACCCACCTTTTTTGGTCTCTCTAGTAGAGGGTGATATCTTAACTGGGCTAGTGAACTTTGTGTTCTGTTAAGCCTCTCTGTAATGGGGTGATGATTATCTTCATTTTGATTGGGCCTATGACATTTACATGTTTGGGGGCTCATGGATTGTCTCTGTAGATCTCTAACTTGGTTCCAATTGGCCAATTTGATGATGAACGTTATGAGATTGCCTAGCATACCTATTATTGTTGCAATGATTAACGGTAATTAGGTGTTGGGTAGTGCTTGTTATCTGATGTGGAATTGTTATTGATTGAAAACAGCTACTTTTGTTAAGCACTTTGGAAAATATGGGGAGATTACAGACTCAGTGATAATGAAAGATCGGTACACAGGGCAGCCGAGGGGTTTTGGATTCATCACCTATGCTGACCCGTCAGTTGTTGACCAGGTTATTGAAGATACCCACATCATCAATGGAAAACAGGCAAGATTCTTTTGAAATTTGGTGGTTTGTACTCTATGCTACTTGTGACTTCTGGTGCAATATTATTCTATATGGATGCATGGTTCCTTGCAATATAATGTACAAAGCTACAAATATTTACATCTCTTTCTCTATATATATTGACTTGCTGTGTGAAAATGGGGTAGGTTGAGATTAAAAAGAACCATTCGAAAGGATCTGGCCAATCAAAGGATTTCAAAACAAAGAAAATATTTGTTGGGGGTGTGCCATCTGCAGTCACTGAAGGTTTGTTTGTTTCGTTGTTAAAATATGTAGATATCTTTTATTATTTGTGTTGTGTATTTAAAGTTGTGCAACCTGTTTTGGGCATGTTGAGTTGATCAGATGAGTTGAAGAATTTCTTCTCGAGTATGGGAGCGTTGTTGAACACCAGATTATTCGTGATCATGAGACCAACCGTTCTCGAGGTTTTGGATTTGTAATATTCGACAGTGAGGAAGTTGTTGATGAAATGGTATCCAATGGAAATATGATTGATATGGCGGGTACCCAGGTGAGCTTAGTTCTATGGTCTCCGAGAAATCAGCATGTAAACAGATACATGTTTATCCAGGATATTGTAAAACTGCTTACTCATTTTTACTCTCTGGTATATATGCTAAGGCTTTTTAAACTGCATACTTCTTTGTATATTATCTCACTTGGAGTAATTGCTTGCGGGACTTATTTCTGATGTTAGGTCAAGTTTTTTACAGGCATAGATCTTCTCAGGAGGACGCTCATGATAGTTTACATTCAGCAGAACTTAGGTTAACTAAGTTGCTTTGTTGTAGGTGGAGATCAAGAAAGCAGAACCAAAGAAAGCCTCAAACCCTCCACCTGCTCCTGCACATGGTAGCAACTCTAGGGCTCGTTCTTTCAATGATGGCTTTGGTGAATTTGGCGGCTCCTATGGGGGCTTTGATGGCGGGTTTGGCCCTGGCCCCTATAGGACACCTGGAGGTATTGGCAGTAGGTTTGGCGGATATGGTGGGTATGGTAATGGTGGAAGTGAATTTGGTGGTTATGGAGGTTTTGGCAGCAGTAGCTTAGGAGGCTACCGAGGTGAATCTTCCCTTGGTTATTCTAGTCGCTTTGGACCCTATGGTGGTGGGTTTAGTGCAGGTTATGGTGGCAGTGGTTTAGGTGGATATGGCCGAGGCGAAGGTTATGGGAGTTATGGGGGTTCAAGCTATGATGCTTATGAGTCTGGTCCTGGTGCTAGTTATGGTGGAGCAAGTGGGCTGTATGGAAGGGGAGGCTATAGTGGCAGTAGCCGGTACCATCCTTATGCAAGGTAGAAAAGGCAAGCTTTGCCTTAGAGGTTTCTCACAGGTTTCTCTAGTTTCCTGCATTATATATCGTGGATTGATAGGTGCTATCACATGAGTACTAGAGGTGTCTCCTACCATTGCAACTGATGACGCATTTAAAGATCAGAATCTATTGTATGTCTTAGATGAACCTTGTAGTGTTTTAGATTTATATTTGGTGTCTGCTGTGGTGATCTAGCTTAATCTCTCTAGTTTGTTATGTAGAACATAGCATCTTGTTTGTGAGCTTGCTACATTTTCCTCTAGTTGAATTAGAATTAGACGTTTCTCGTGTAATAAATTTATTTAGCTTTTATGTTTACTTTTTAGCATTTTTGACTTGGGTCTTGTAACCATGACCATTTAGTCTGGTCTAAGATAGGGATTTTTCCTCTCAGGTCCCTGTATGACTTGAGTAGCAAATATCACTATGGTTTTAGGCTACCATTTTAGATTTACATCAACTTGCAGGTAATAAAGTGGATTAGTGAGATGTCTATGCCGAAATATGAGGCACAACTCAAGCCATTTGAGCTACTAGTTCGATTAATTTTGAGGTCTTACAGGTATCGTTGATAGTTTACATTTTAAGGGCAAAGATTGTCTTGACTTTCCTTGCAGGTTGGCGGACAGATTCAGATACCCCTCTAGTTTTAAGAAAGATAAATTTCCTGCTGGGAAATAACATGAAATAGTGCTTGACATTTACCTTACTGCATGGTTTTAGACTGTTGACGTTCATGATCAAGACAGCTTGCTTGCTTAATTTTTTTATGGAGCTGTTTATACTCCGTGAATCGGTGTAGTTTCTATTTACAGCCAGTCGTGGATGCCATATCTATTTTCTTCATCCTCTCCCCTCGTTTTAGTGACAAAGGAAAACTTCTTCATCTATCTAATGCTAGCTATGCTCGAAACATATATGGTGGTATAAGATGATAGTGACTTTATTTGTGTTAACTTGTGCACTGCTGGGATGTGGTGGAAAATGGCTTTTTACTAAAGTGTTGGGCAATTTGGATGATTTTTAGAAGTTGTCTGTTCTAGTGAACTTGGAGTCAACGGTGTATTTTCATAGGTACTGAAGACAGTATGGTCTGCTTCACAAATGAATGTCATAATGAATGTACCCCTCACAGCTAATTTCATTGAGATTAAACCTGTTTCTAATTGTGATAATAGTGTATTTGTCAATGGTAAAGTTATTTATTAGGCAACCTTTATGAACATGTATGTGCCTTCGGTTGTAATACTTGTGTAACTTGTTCTTGGAAAACAATTTTGTTGGCATTACTCACCTCCCAAATTTGTTTTTTCACTAGGGTTGATAAAATCACTCTTTGAAACTTCATATTCTCTTCACCCTCTCCCTCTCCCTCTCCTGAAGGTTCAAGCCTGAAATAGGGCATTGTTTGGGTTTTAGTTATATTTTCTAAAGATCAAAAGAAAAGCACATGTGTATTTTTCTACAATGGGTATTTGCCTTCTTATAGTGTGGATTTGGATTTAATTTGGTTTTTGGGCTCAGATATGGTTTTGTGTATTTGTTATATTTATTTTAGTCAAAAAGAGAAAGGGTCAGCTTTATTAGTACCAGATTATTTTCGTAGATTTATCCCTGTTACCTCTGGTTTCATTGCCAGATTTTTCCCAGGATGAAACTTCTTCTCAAAACAAAAATGTAGCTGTGGGCATTTTTTGGAATCACGAGTCGCACTTATTGTCCTCAAGTTTCAAAGCAAGAGAATTTGCTTGTTGAATCTCTGTTCTACTGTTATATAAATATGATGGTTCACTTGTTCTCACAGCAAAAAAAAAAAAAAAATCAAAATTGTGTAGGAATCAAAATGTGCTGGTGTTGGAGCCCCCGAAATAATATCAACAACTAAGTGGAAGAATAATATCATCAACTAAATTTTGTTTTATGTCAGCTAATTTTCTCATTTCTCAAAAAAAAAAAAAAAGAAAAAAAAGAAAAACCTTATCATTCATTATTCTTAACAGTAATACTATATTTACTTTTATCAATTCAAAAATTATTGAGAATTTTCATTTTGTGATTCAGATTTATTTTACATATGAATCTTATGCTCTACAAATTAATTTTTATCATCTAATCACTCACTCCAAATTTTCTAGGTAGGTTAATTTGGGTTTGTAGATTAATTCCATTCTTAACGGGTGGGTGTTTGAACTTGTCTACATTGAGATTCATATAAGATTAAAATGAGTATTTTGTAGAAAGTGTGATGGGAAGAAATGAAAGAAAAATACGTAGTAAATACCAATTAACTTCACTATACATTTTTTTATGTATTTCTCTTCCACAAGTTGAAGATACAAATATAGTTTGATCTATCAACTTTGATTGGTAGCTCGAAATCCACTCCCCCTAATCCCCCTAATTTCCATTTTCAGTAAACTGTTTTTTTTTTTTTTTTTTAACTTGCCTTGCATTTTTTTTTTTTCCAAAAATGGCAATTTCGGGGCATTCGGGGGCGGAGCTTTCGAGCTCCCCCGCTTTTCTCTTGATCTATTTGGTTGTGCTTTTTGTTATGGGTTAATAAGTTCATCAAGAAAAATTATAAATTAATTAGTCTCATGTATTTATATTTTTATTTCATGAGGTTGTTTTTTTTTTTTTTTGATTTATATTATTTGTTAGACTATTATATTTTTTTGTGATTTATTGGCTTTTTGTGCTAAAAAATTGACTTTTTTGTGTTTTTTTTTTTTTGTGTAAAAAAGTTAAAAATTAATTTTTTTAACTTCTTCTCAAATTGTCCCTACATTTTATAAATTAAAATTTGGCAGTTATCAAGCACGATATTATATAAATTAGGTATTTTAAATATTTTTTTTTAAACAAATATCAATATTTAGTTTTAGAAAAATTTTGAAAATTATTTTTACAGACAAAATAAAAATAATGAATTTTTTTTTACAAACACTGAAAAATATAAAAAAAAACGAATGCAACCAAATAGAGCCAAACAAAATGGGCTCGATCCGTCTGGGCTATACGGTGGTTACTGAAAATATCTTGCGCCAACTACGATGTGATTTTGTTATGTTTCCGTCGTTTCGAAGATTTCCTATTTGCTGCCGCCCTCTCTCACATTGAATGGAAAGAGAAATTACGACTTGTTTGATTTGCATGCATAATTTTTTTAAAATTATTAATTTTTTTTATATATCAATCAATTATTATTATTATTTTTTTCAATTATTTTTTTTTCTCATATATATCTATTCAATTATAACAAAATATTAAATCATTCTAAACTCTCAAATTCTAAAACTATTTTCAAAATATACAACCAAACAAATCAAAAAAAATTTTAAATTCTCTTCAAATTTTTTTTTTTAAATTTGTCTTAAAATACAAACCAAACACACCTTACAATTGTGGGTTGCTTACACAGGCGATCTCGAGAGGTGTTTGGGAAGTTTGGTTTTTGTTTTTATTTTAATTTTTTTTTACTAAAAGACAAATTAGTTACAAAACTAAAAATAAATTAATCCAAACAAAATATCGTATCAAATTCTATAATTATTTCACTTTTTATCTCACAAATATCACATCTAACTATAAAAAAATTCAAATATTTTTCCAAACACAAAATTTTTTTTTTAAAAATAATATCCTATAACTAAACAAATTTACAAAAAAAAATTCAATTCCCAATCACTCACGTAACAGGGTTACAACGTAACAGGGTTACACTAAATACTTTCTCGTCAAACATTTGTGTCGTGTACTAGACTCTCGTATACAGGTCCCCAATCCAACCCAGCGATCACTAGCACAACCGCAGAGTCTCTCTCTCTCTCTCTACTCTGGTGCAGTGTGTCACTCCGGCATCACACAGCCACCGTAATGGGCGGCGAGGTGCGGTACCAGATCGGGCAAAACGCCTACATCAAACTCATCCTCCATGCCCTAAAGCATAGATCCTCCGCCGTCAACGGCGTCCTCCTCGGCCGCCTCTCCGGCGGCGACTCCAACCCCGTCGTCGAGATCGCCGACTCCGTCCCCCTCTTCCACTCCCAGATCGGCCTCCTCCCTCCCCTCGAGATCGCCCTAATTCAGGTCTCTCCTCCTCTCATTCTTCCAATTCTCGATCTTAGGGTTTTATTCTGACAATTATATTTATTGATGATTATCCATTGGAATAGATAGAAGAGTACTACGGTGCTCAAGGATTGAGTATTGTTGGTTACTTTCATGCTAACGAGAGGTTCGATGATTCGGAGCTCGAAAATGTCGCCAAGAACTTTGGCGATCACATACACCGATACTTCACCCAAGCTGGTTTGCTTTTGGTAGGTTTTGAATTTCGCCGTAATTGAATTCTGTTTGTTTTTGTGTTTATTAATTAATTAATCTATTTTTGTTGCTTGAATTTCAGTTGGACAACAAAAAGCTTGAAGCTTTACCCAAGGGGAAGGACAGGAGCCCTGTGATACAGGTGAGTTTACTGTTGTTACTGTAGTCCTTTTTTGTATACTTATCTGCAGGTGAGTTTTAACTTTTTAGATTTGGTTCTGTGATTGATTGAAGGATAAAGTTTTCTGATTTATTATTGTTATTTGAATCGATTTAATTGGGAGGATTACGACCAAAACGAAAGGGAAGAAAGAAACAAAATATTTGTTATGAGTCTGGTCCTGGTGCTAGTTATGGTGGAGCAAGTGGGCTGTATGGAAGGGGAGGCTATAGTGGCAGTAGCCGGTACCATCCTTATGCAAGGTAGAAAAGGCAAGCTTTGCCTTAGAGGTTTCTCACAGGTTTCTCTAGTTTCCTGCATTATATTTCGTGGATTGATAGGTGCTATCACATGAGTACTAGAGGTGTCTCCTACCATTGCAACTGATGACGCATTTAAAGATCAGAATCTATTGTATGTCTTAGATGAACCTTGCAGTGTTTTAGATTTATATTTGGTGTCTGCTGTGGTGATCTAGCTTAATCTCTCTAGTTTGTTATGTAGAACATTGCATCTTGTTTGTGAGCTTGCTACATTTTCCTCTAGTTGAATTAGAATTAGACGTTTCTCGTGTAATAAATTTATTTAGCTTTTATGTTTACTTTTTAGCATTTTTGACTTGGGTCTTGTAACCATGACCATTTAGTCTGGTCTAAGGTAGGATTTTTCCTCTCATGTCCCTGTATGACTTGAGTAGCAAATATCACTATGGTTTTAGGCTACCATTTTAGATTTACATCAACTTGCAGGTAATAAAGTGGATTAGTGAGATGTCTATGCCGAAATATGAGGCACAACTCAAGCCATTTGAGCTACTAGTTCGATTAATTTTGAGGTCTTACAGGTATCGTTGATAGTTTACATTTTAAGGGCAAAGATTGTCTTGACTTTCCTTGCAGGTTGGCAGACAGATTCAGATACCCCTCTAGTTCTAAGAAAGATAAATTTCCTGTTGGGAAATAACATGAAATAGTGCTTGACATTTACCTTATTGCATGGTTTTAGACTGTTGACGTTCATGATCAAGACAGCTTGCTTGCTTAATTTTTTTAATTGAATTATGGAGCTGTTTATACTCCGTGAATCGGTGTAGTTTCTATTTACAGCCAGTCGTGGATGCCATATCTATTTTCTTCATCTTCTCCCCTCGTTTTAGCGACAAAGGAGAACAAAATATTTGTTGATATGATGATATATAAAAAATTCAGCAGAAATAAAAATTCTGGATATCCAGTTGACTGTTTGAGTTGTAGATTATGTGCCATGTTGATATTTACAATGGATGTGGTCTTAGTTATGTCGAAACAGATTTTCTATTTCATTGCCCAAGCTTGTTAAATCTAATGACCTCTTGTTACTAGTTTGAAATGCGTTGCTTCTATGTAGTGACATTATCTTTAGACCAATGATGTTGACAGTCTATAATAAGCCACTCATACTCCATTCTACGTCCTTTAGCCTCTCACAACTGGAGTGTGAGGGGTTAAAAATGGACTGCTGATAACATTGCCCTATCTTTATCCATGTAATTTGTCATGCTAAGACAATTTGACCGTCTGTCAATTTGCCATAATTATGTTGTTGTGCTTGATGCTTATTTGATCTGTACATGAGTGTCTCATTTTTTAGCAATTATTGTCAATAACATGTGGTGAGTAACCAAACCAAACCAAACCTTAAGTCTCATCAAATGTGGTCGGCTGCATGAATCCTTCTTCTCTATGCAGCCCTATCAAAGGTCCGTCAAATTAAGTAGATCCATATCTCTATTTATTTACAACGCTAGTCAACCTTAATCTAGGCTTACCCCGTCCCGTAACACTTCTATCTACCGTTACAATATCGCATCTTTTCATTACTATCTCTGTTCGTCTTTGTTGAATATGATCAAACCATCTCAATCGATTCTCGATCAACTTATCTTCTATCGGTACTACTTCTACCCATTATCGAATACACTCATTATTAATTTTGTCTTGTCTAATCTTGTCACACATCCACTTTAGTATCCTAATTTCAGCCACACTCATCTTATCTACATGTTTCTTGGTTGTCCAACACTCCGTCCTATACAACATCGCTGGTCTAATAGCCGTTCTATAGAACTTATCTTTTAGTCTAGCGGGTATTCGTTTATCGCACAGTATCCCAGACGCACTTCTTCACTTATATCATTCCGCCTTAATCCTATGGACTACATCCGCATTAATTTCTCCCGCTATTGTGATATTTGACCCTAAATAATGAAAATGTTCACTCTTAGGCAGTTCTTAGTTCTCAATCTTCACTTCTCAATCTTCACTTCTCCTCTGCTTTCATTGTTACTGTTACTAAATTTACACTCTATGTATTTTGTTTTAGTTCTGCTTATCCGAAATCTTTTAGATTCAAGAGCTTTTCTCTAAATTTTTAACTTTGTGTTAACCCCTTCTCTAGTCTCATTAACTAGCACGATATCATCTGCAAAAAGTATACACCATGACATGTCATCTTGAATATTTCTCGTCAATTCATCCATAACTAAGGTCAAGTTTGGCAACCCAAAAATAATCAATCTTTTTATCTGTTTTCCATCACATCACTTCTTTACTTTTCTGTACATCTTTTCATAAAAAGATAAAAAGTGCACTTATTTAGGTCATCCCAAATAACCCTTAAAACAAAAAGATATAGACTTAAAGCAGCTCCTTAGTGTAACCCTACAGTGATAGGAAATTTATTTGTCTCTCTAGCAGGTGATCTAATAGTGGTCACCACCCTTTCATACATGTCCTTAATCACATCAATGTAACCTTTTGTACTCCTTTCTTCTCTAACACCTACCATATTATATCCCGAGACACTCTTATCATATGCTTTCTCAAGGTCGATAAACACTATATGAATGTCGCTTTTATTTTCTCTATACTTTTCTATTAATTTCCTCAAAAGATAGATCACTTCCATTGTTGACTTGCCAGGCATAAACCCAAATTGATTCTTTAACACTTTTGTTATATCTCGCAATCGGCGTTCCATCACCCTCTCCCACACTTTCCCCTATCAAACTATTGTCTTTTATCACTTTACCCACCTGAAATAAAAATTGTAACAGTGAACTCCTCTCATCTACTACTCTAATTCCCTCTTATTCAGCTTTACACAAGAGATTCATCCAAGAGTTGGAAGCTAATTGGAGATGGAAGCAGCCGATTAACCATGAAGGAGCCAGCAGCAAATATAGTACTGTTGGACTATATTTCAAATCAGAAATGGCAGGATATTGTTGATTTTGATGACCATCTCGATGACATTAGCAAGTAAGAGCATGTGTCAAATTCCACATACCATTGTGCTTGCAGTGCTGCATTTTATTGAATTTGACGTAAACATATTGCAATTTGCTCCTCTTTGCAGGGACTGGCTGAACCCCGAACTCTTCAGTTCATGAGCATTTGGCAAAAGTTGGCTAGCATTGGTGTTACTAATTGTTCTTACTCAGCTGTTTATGGCTTGAATTTTGTATGACGAACGACCCACAAACAAAGTAAGATGTGGGAGGTTGAGAGTTTATGATTGTGGAAGATCTTGGTGATGTATGAGCTGAATATTCATTATCTCCTCTTAGATTCTAAGATTCTTCGGTATTAAACTTAATTTTCTATTTAAAGGAAAACGTTAGTTGAAGGTTTCTGGTTTTTGTTGTGGAATGAAAGATCTCTCTCTCTCTCATTTTACCAAACAAAGTCCAGCTTTTGAAATGTTTGATAGTACATGGGTGTGGCAGTGATGTCTTTCTTTCTTTATAGCAAGTAATTGTACTTGACCACCACCACCAAATAGTTGTATGCAGGTGTATGAGGTTATTTCTCAGGCTATATGAGTTGTTTGTGAAACTATTGAAGGCATGTGGATTTCCTTTCCCTTTTGGTAACGAGAACTATGAAGAATTTACCTCTTGGAAAAATGTTTTAGAGCTCTAATTATTGAGCCTTAAGGGAGCTCTAAATAAGTGGGTTACATTTATGATGTGACGTGTGTATCTTTATTTTGTTTTTGTTTTTTTTTTTGAGCTGCCACATCATTAGAGCTCTAATTAGAGTTTTCTATCATTGTTGTTAACTCTTGTAAGATAGCTCATTTAGTTATTTTTAGTTTTATTTAAAGTACGTGTGGATCTCTTTCTTCTGATATACTGTTTGTTTTTCCAACCGCAAAAAGGATTACAACCTAAGGTAGTTGGGTTCTCCTTAGGCTGTGTTTGTTTCCAAATCTATTTTCAAATCTCCTAATTAAATACAGCCTTAGAGATTTGATTATCAAGTGTGGTGGAGTAGGCCTTATATCCAATTGAATTCTCAACTCTATGGTCGTGCATCATAATTTTTTTGTTTTGATATTAGTTACATGATGCAGCTCAAAATGCAGATAGGTGTATAAAAAGATAAACAGGGATTTTGGACACAAGTTTGAGGGATATTTTTGTTTCAAGATTTTTATTGAGTGTTAAAAACATGATACCAAAACTTTTGAGAACGGTGGATTTTCGACAGTTACAAGTGTCAAATTTTAAGTTTTTTATTTTTTATTTTAAAAATATTTCTTTTGTTGACTAATGAAAAACAAATTTATTTAAGTGAACAATATTCTGAACCTGGTCGCTTCCCAAAGTGATCTTCGTCTTGCCTTATAAATGGTAGAATTGAGAGGGAAACCATATGGAAGACAATACTTGGATCACTGTACAGTCACAGCAGCTTACACCACTCTATTCAATTCCAACTGTTAAAGAATTTGCTAACCCTTTTGTGAATTCAAATCTCAGTCCAAGCAGGTCTGGCCAACCGTAATGGTTCACTCTCTACCCTCTCTTGTATTCTCACTCCACCTTCACTCCACTTCCCACCCCAACCAAATCCACCCCTCAAGAACCCATCAACCACCCACTTCAGAAACCTTCTCAAACCTCCTCTACAGCTTCAACTCACCATCCGAGCTCAAACAAGTACACACCCACATCGTCAAAACCAGCACTCCCCTCTCAATCCTCCCCTTCTCTCGAGTCGGCTCAGTTTGCGCCTTCACTCCTAGTTTTGCTTACGCACAACAAATCTTTGATCGAGCAGAGAAGCCCCAGATTGTTGTGTGGAATTCTTGTTTGAAAGCCTTTGCGGAAAGTGAATCTCCGGTTGATGCAATTACTTTGTTCTATCGCTTGAGAGAGTTTAATGTATGTCCTGACTCTTTCACGTGTTGTTTTGTTCTCAAGGCATGCACGCAATTGTTGGACGTTTTGAATGGTAGGATTGTTCATGGGGTTATTGAGAAACTTGGGTTTCACTCGAATTTGTTTTTAAAGAACTCGATTGTTCATTTGTATGCTAGTTGATGAGAGATCAAGGGGTGAAGAAGACGCCTGGGTCAAGTTCAATCACTATAGATGGTGTGGTCCATGAGTTTATGGCCGGAGATGAGACCCATCCTCAAGCCAAGGAGATATTTCAAAGGTGGGAAAAGCTGTTGGAAGAAATGAGGCTAAAAGGTTATGAACCAAACACTTCAGTGGTTCTGCTTGACATGGAAGAGAATGAGAAGGAGAAAGTCCTGAATCGCCATAGCGAGAAGTAAGCTCTGGTTTTGGGCTCATGAAGACACCAACCAGAACACCAATTAGGATTATGAAGAACCTTCGTGTTTGTGAAGATTGTCATGCTGCTTTGAAACTAATATCTGGCATTGTTGACAGAGAGATAATAGTGCGTGACCGAAACAGGTTCCATTGTTTTAAAGATGGTTCTTGTTCTTGCAAGGATTATTGGTAATGTATTCTATTGGTAAACACATTGTGTGATTTGCATTAAATTTGTATACACTTAAAATTCAATGTATCAAGGCATTATTCTGTCATTTATAAAGCTTCTTAAGCAATTAACCTCGTTTTCTCTTCTTGTTGTTTGTTTTTTTGTTTTTTTGGTGTGCACATCAAGGTTATAGTATATTATTGGTTTATACCTTTGTAACTCACGTCAAGTGAGACAAGAAGAGTAGCAAACACCAACACATATTTGGCAATCCATATGTGGAAAAGCATTGGTTAAAGAATTTCAGTGAAGATTGGTTGTCCTCGACAATATTGATTGATGTCCATGCTTGTCAAGCAATTTGCTGATCTTTTGACTTCCATTTCCAGCTGCGGCATTAAGGTTTGGTGTCATGATACTCGATACTTTCTAGTCTATTTTTGATATGTTGTCTGTTTTATTACCTCTCAAGAGAAGGAGAAAGAGGATCCCATAACATGGTAGTAGTGGAGGGCACACCATGTAGGTCGGATTTATCAAGTAATTTTTCCCCTGTTTGCCAACAAGATTTGAGATTTGTCAAATCCTTCTTGAAATATTTGTTAGATTTTAGTAGTGTTCTCTAAGATTTGAAATATCTGGCTGTTGGAGGTGACTATGGCAGCTATTTCATTTCTCTCCATATTGATCTGTGTGGAGGAATCAATGATAATGAAAATGACATTCAGGTATGTGGTCACTTTGAGACCTTGTAACTCTGTCCCAAGGACTTGAGAAAAGGTGGACACTACTCACTTTCTACCTAAAA
Source organism: Camellia lanceoleosa (assembly GCA_025200525.1). Taxonomy (NCBI): domain Eukaryota; kingdom Viridiplantae; phylum Streptophyta; class Magnoliopsida; order Ericales; family Theaceae; genus Camellia; species Camellia lanceoleosa. The sequence continues at coordinate 179,404,140 of CM045764.1, read as the reverse complement.
ACAAAATTAACCCCCAACTGTGCCATTGTTTTATATTATAATCCCCCTCTATCATGTGGTTTGGTAGTAATGAGTTTGAGTTTTTGATTGAGGCTTGGGATTGAGACTTTTCCTTATCTCTCGTCTGGGATTAGGATTAAGTCATACTCTAACTCATCTTGAAAGAACATATATAGGGGTGTTTTGGAAAGTTGGTAAAAAGTTGGTTTTTGACTTTTTATCAAGTTTTTTGGCTATTTTAGAAGTGATTTGGGAAGTCGATAAAAAGTTGGCTTTTTTGATTTTTGGTTTAATATTTTTTAAAAGTATCACATCACTCTAAAATGACCAAAATATCTTTACTTTTTGATTTTTAAATTAATTAATTAAAATATTCTAAATGGTAGTTTGATAAATTGGGTGCTGCATTTTTGGTTGTTCCCAAATGCATCTATAAGCGTTTTCAGCAGCTTCATGTTTTCCTTCACAAGCCAAAAACCTGACATTTTTGGCAAGTTCCCAAAATGGGGCATAGTATTCTCGAGTTTTGTTTTAAGTCTCTTATGTCTATTCTTCAATGGTAAGAGTTTTTATGTCACGCATTCGGAGAATAGGCATAGAGAGAGGTAGGCTCCTACTCTTCTTCTTCTGCTTATTTATTTAAATAAAGCAAAATAAAATCCCCAGTCTACGTATATGAATAATGAAAATTGGAATTAAATATCTAATAGCGTTATAATAATGTTATGTTTAGATCATGAATTATGAATTTAAATAGAAATTTAAAATTAAAAAAGGATAAATTACAAATACACTTCTTGAGATTTAATTAAAATACGAATCGCCCCATGTAATTTTGAAACTCACATTTCACCCTTTGAAGTTTCTAATTTTATAACAAATCGCCATTTTTGTTAATAAATCAAGTTAATTAACAGTTTTTAATAATATTAAAAATATGTTTAAATTAATAATTTAGGTAATTTTATTATTATATAAGAGAGCAATTATGAATTTCATTTTTTTAGTTAATTTTGTTAAATAAATTTTTTAAATAAGGGGGTGTATGTAATTTTTCAAACTACAAGAGACAATTTATATTTTAAGTAAATCTCAAAAAATGTATTCATAATTTACCTTTAAAAAAAATTAAATAAAATATGAATGAAATATAATTTTTTTAGTATTTCCTTCTTTCTTTTCAAATTTTGACCAAAGGGAATTTTTTTCTTACTCAAATGAGCCTTGTAATGTGTATAAAGTTACTACCTAATCTTGATCCCCACTCGTTAAGGGTATGGATAGGAATGGGTTGGATATAAATTTTTAGCACTTTACAACTGCTTATTTTATTTTATTTTTAACTGAAAAAGAAAAGTTTTGTGGGATACATTATAATTTTCTGGAATGTTGATCCCGGTATAGTCGATAATTAAATTTAACTTAATTCAAAAGAAGAATTCTCCACCCACTCTATGACAAAAGTCTTAAAATTTATGATAGGAGTACATCGCAACCTCCTCAAGAAGGTTGCGTCTTCCATATGAAAGGCCAAGTTTCACTAGACAACCACCCGCTGGTGCACTTTACAACTGTTTGCTGCCACCTTCAACCTTCAATTAACTACAAACATACAATGAAATTTGGTGTGCTCCATCAAAGTTGGGCCTCTTCACTTTAATAGGGCATTAATTGGTCAACACGTGTGAGCTAGATTTTTTTTATTTTTAAATCTAGGATTTAATGAGGTATTTGTACATATATTAATAATTTTATTAAAAATATAAGAGGTAAAATGTAATTAAATATAAAAAAATAATGACATTTAAATATCTAATAATATTTAAATATATATAATTTTAATAAAATTATAAATAGATGTAACATTGCTCTTCGTTTAATCACTTGTTAAAAAATTCAGTTTGGTTGGAGAAGGTAGACCAAAATCAATGCAATCTCTCAGGTTAGGTAAGCAAAACACAGAAAAGGTTCAACAATTTTATTACTTCCCAATCGACTATTCAATTAAAACTAAAACTAAGAATACATACTTCGATTCAATTATGGGATTATAAAAAAAAATAAGTATTATTAATTAGTGTTAAAAAAATAATAAATAAAATTTAAAATAATTCAAAAAATTATGACGTATTTTCATAATAGATGTATAATTATTTCAAAAAATTTAATCTGTGCTTTTAGAACACTATAGTAAAAATTATGACACCATTTTTATAATAAATGTATAGTTATTTTTTTTCCAACCAGCCTCTCCCTAAAATTTTCATGGTATGATCATTAAATTCTTTTAATCCATTAAAAAAATGGTATAATTAACTACAATATATTATATTATTCCTTATTTTTACAATTTTTTTAAATTATAAAATTAATTTGTTCCCGCTTTACCTTGCTCCTATTTTGTCTAAATTTTCGCCTCCGATAATATATAGGGTGAGAACAGGGATGACAAATCATTCTAAATTTGTACCTTTATCATTCCTATATTCATAACATTAGGAGATCAAATTAAACTCTACCCCAAACAAAAAGGTTTTGTTTGGGAAACCCAACAGGATTTTTTAGTTATTTTAATCATGAAAAACAAAATTAATTGTGTGCTATGTAGCTCGAATTAAAAACCCCCCGAATCGCCTAAAATCTCAAAACGACGTCATTTTGGAATTTTTTTTTCCCTCCCTTGTTCCCTTCCCGTTTGTCTGAAGAAGAAGAAGAATAATAATATCATCATCATCAACAATATCTTCTTCATCACATCATCATCACCAACAAATTTTTTTTTCCTCTTCGATCTGGATCTACCAGAAAAAAAAATAAATAAATAAATCAACAACAAAATCTTCATCAACAATAACAACATCTTTATCAGCATCACCATCATCAACACATCATCTTCATTTTCAAAGCCAAAAAAAAGAAAAAAAGAAGAGAGAAACGAATTGCGTCATCGGGTCACCGTTGTTGCACCCTTCATAACCGTCCATCGTCGCCCTACCCTGCCATCGCCATCGCCGTCGCCTCTCTCTCTCTCATCTCTCTTTCTCCTCTGTTTCTTCCTCTCTCCCCCTCTGTTTAGATATAAACAAGAAAAAAAAAATTCAAAATCAAAACGACGTCGTTTCATCAATTCGGGTGATTCAGGAAGAAAATTTTCGAGCTATAAAACATTTCTCAAAACAAAATAGGCTTTTTAACTTAATAAAACAAAATATTACATCCAATCCATAATTATTACATTCTTCCTCTCACAAAAAAATTAAAAAAGCTAAAAAAATTAAAATTCCTTCTCAAACTAAATTTTTTAACTCTAAATTAAAATAGTCAAAAAAAAATCAAAAAATTAAAAAATTAACCCACTTTCTAAATGAACTCAAAGACCCGAGATTAATCAAAATGATAAATCTTCGACTGACCAATGGCCATAGGGTGGTTGAAAAACAAATGACAAATGACAAATGACTTTTTAAGGTTGTGGATGTGATTATCTGATTAGCAAACACTTAGTTGGGTAATGTGCCCATAACAAGTGTGCTTATTTAAAGTAAAGTAAGTTGTTTTTAGGTGTTTTGGGGACCACTAATTAGAAGAGGTATCAAGGACACAATAGGTCAAATTCCAGAGAGTTGAAGCCCTAAATGGGAAACTCAAAAATGACCAAGCATGACAGACAGGTTGGAGCCTTGAAGGCCCATTTGTTGATTCAGACCCTTGAGTTTTGGGACAAAATACATTGAAATAATTGAACGTGAAAAGCTTTACTTTAGCTTTGACCACCATGCTTTCTCTCTCTACTCTCTATCTCTCAATACATGATACATGGTAGCCCACAGATTACCCAACTCTGCCTAAAACTCTCAAAGCTTTTCTTTCTTTCATCTTCTCTCTCTAATTTTTTCTTTCTCTGTTTCTCTCCACACATTTAGAGAGGAGGCCACTCTATCTCTCCCTACAGTGGTGCTCTTTTTTTTTCTTACATTTGCAAAAGCAAAACCCTAAAGTCCTGATCTTTGTAATTACAGGTACTCTTTTTAGGTTTCTTTCTTTACACTTTTGAACTGGTCCTGCGATTTGATTTGTGGGTTTGATGCTTTATGGCCTCTACTTTGTTTTTTAGCATATGGGTCTTTGTGGGGTTTTAGATCCTTTTGTAGGGTTTTCATCGGAAGAGGCGGGTCTGTACTTTAAGATCTGTGCTTTTCATAGACCATTTTTTTGCTTTTCTCTTGTTTATCTTCATGGGTTTGTTCTTATCTTTTGACAGGTAGTGTTTGATGATCAAGAAAAGTTATTGAGAAACTACATTTTGCTTGTGAATTTGTTTGATTCTTTCTTGCAATTCATGGTTCTATAAAGCTTGACTGTATCCGGAAAGTTATTTTTTTGTGGGAGAAAGTGTTTACATTTTGAGGTAGATGATTGTGATTTTTGTTCTTCCATGATGTTTTAGTTAGTGGTGTAAATCTTGATTGTTTTCTGGAAATAACATTTGATTTGGTATGCATGTCATTTTCATTTACAATTTTTCGGGTGGAAAGAATTGTTTTAGTTTGATTTACGATTCATTATTGTTCTTAATTCGATGTTATATTTCTACTCATTTGAGCAGAGCTTTCAGTACTTTAGGTTCCTTTGAGCAGAATCAATTTTAGATCTAATTGGTTCATCCTTTTTGCTGACTTGATCTGCTGAAATTTTGGATTTGGTAGTGAAACCTTTTTCAAGGAAAAAAAAAAAAACAGAAATCTTATTATTGGATTCATCATAGGCTTCATTGATTCAAAGATGATATCTGAGCCTTGGCATACAGCATTTTATGTGTATTTTTAATTTTCTTGTCTTTATTACTGTAGATGCCTTATATCTGTCTGTTGATGGAGTTGGGTATGAAGAACATTGAGCCATATAACTGGGAGGGCCATGTATTGAATCCGGAGGCCAACTGATGGGTTTGTTCAGTCTGACTAACTTAAAGTGTTTGTGCTTTTCTCAATGGCCTCAAAACCTAGTGTCCGAACTTCCCCGGAAAAGCAGAGAAAAACGAATGGTAATCAAACATTAGAAGGAAATTCTCGCAGGCCTTCCCCTTTGCAGGTTTCAAAGTCGAGTAAATCAGATCTTGTTACCCCCAAAAATTTACCCAGAAGTGTGCAGCAAGCTGCCCCTAAGCAGGTCGGCAAGGAAGCATCAGAGGACAAATCCCCCAATTCTCAACAAAAAGGGTCAGCTGATGCTTTAGCCGACAAATTAGATTCAAGCTTACCTTTTGGTGTTTTGAAACAAGTACCAACAAATGTAAGTCCTACAGTCAGTGACACTAGGGGTTCACTTGAAGGTGGAGCATATCAGGAAAAGAAATCATCGGATCATGGCAATATAAAGGATAGCTCAGCTTCTGCTAAAGTTAGTGATGGGGCTAATAGCCTTGCAAAGACTAGTGGAAGTGCTAAAATTAGCGATCGAGCTGATTTTGTTGAGAGTGGGAAGAGCAGCATGTGCAGAGGTAGCACAAGCACTGATGTAAGTGATGAAAGTACTTGTAGCAGCTTCAGTAGCAGTATTAACAAACCTCACAAGGCAAATGACTCAAGGTGGGAAGCCATTCAAGCTGTCCGAGCTAAAGATGGGGTTTTGGGTTTGAGCCATTTCAGATTGCTGAGGAGGCTGGGCTGTGGGGATATTGGAAGTGTCTATCTTTCGGAGTTGAGTGGCACTAAGTGTTACTTTGCCATGAAGGTTATGGACAAAGCAGCACTAGCGAGCCGTAAGAAGCTGCTTCGTGCTCAGACAGAACGAGAAATACTACAGTCTTTGGACCATCCCTTTCTGCCAACCTTGTACTCTCATTTTGAGACAGACAAATTCTCGTGTTTGGTGATGGAGTTTTGCCCGGGAGGTGACTTGCACACACTTCGGCAGAGGCAACCAAGAAAGCATTTTTCTGAGCAAGCTGTCAAGTATGAGACTTGTTCCTATTCATAATCTTAATATAGTTAATGTCTAATTGAGTGCCTCCTACTCCTTGTGATAGTTTTGGTGCATGATTTGGTATGTTTCTCACACAGTTTTTATATTCGTTCTGTCATCTAGAGATTTGTTGTTTCTATAGTTTCGGTGCTAATACAATTTCCTGTCAGTTCATCCCCCGGGATCAAGATTTTAGTGATATCAAGAGAACTACATTAAATTGGACAATCAACTATGTAAGAAAGTCTAACAATCCATACTCGCAAGTCTAACACCAGCAATGAGGAACAAATAAACAACTTAAGAAAGATAACTTAATAGGGAAGAAAAAACCAAACCATAACAATGTTGACCCCTGACATCTCAGTTGAGATTGTTCATTCTAATAAAGCATAACCAAGTTTTTATTTATTTATTTTTATTTTTATTTTTTAACCTCCACTAGTTAATCATGTAAAAGTCGACATTGTCAAGTTTATATTCATACGAGTACCAGGTACAGAATTAATAGAAATTCTCTCTTTTAAAATAGGCACTGTACATGGTTGGCATGGGATAGAGGTTGTTCTGCATTAGAAAAGCTTCAAAGGAATAGGTTTCCAAATATATAGTGCAAGAGTGTGTGCGTAGCCTGCATTTGGTTTGCAGCTAGATTTTTGAGCTGGCCATAGGAATAGAGATGACTAGTCACTCAAGAGACAAAGGCTGAGTCTTATTATCTATGGGAGGGTTGGGTCATAGAGGCCAGTTCCCCTGGGTCATATGCTTGTGCTTGAGGGCAGTAACATGTGGCATCCTCTGCTTGGCTGTTAAATACCACAACTAGTAGTGGTGCTGAAATCCTCAGAGGCATCACGGGTTGTGGTAATCGCTATGCTTCTTAGGTACAGGAAGGTGCACATTTTGCCTGCATCTAGAGAATATCTTCTTGTAAGTCTGTTTCTCTTTAAGATCAGTGAAGGTGCAAGTTCTTTGGAGGAGAGTGGAATGAGCATCTTGAAAAATCCTCAACTTTAACCACCATTCCATGTGAACCCCAAAGATCCCATGCAAGATCCATGGGGTGGGTGTCTCATGATTGCAACGCCAACCTAAGGGGGTTCGCAGGCATTGCTTTTAACCTTAGCTAGCATGAGGGCGTGAAGGTACTATTGGAGAGCCAATTGTAGACCATAGGAGTGTGATCTGGTTGGGAACTGCACAACCATTTCGAGTGTAGTTTGAGCACATTGGTGCAAGTGCAAATGGGCGCAAATAGGCGCCCTTGAATAAAGATTTCACTCGATCGAGGTGAGGTCAAGTGCTTTGGGGTTCCTTGTTGATTGCTTTTTGAATGTTATGGCTCAAGATTAAGGCACTATGTACATTAGCCTCAGCTGACATGGCTTTGCCATGGAGAAAAAGATTACCTGTGGCGCTCATTGGTCCAAGTGTCATCTCATGAGGCTAACAGGTGAGACGTGATGTCTTTGTGGCTTGCTGCTATGTTGGCAACTTGGCAGTGTATGTACTCATGCTACTTCACCTTCAACTTAAAGTAGTCCTTGAACCATCCATTTGAGATTGTCCATAATGAATCTATGTTTCCATGATGCTCTAGGGGCATGCTACCAAGTCATGTGCCAACAATTTCTTTTTCTTTTTTCATGCAACCCAACCCATGTTTCTAGATCTTGCCTTGTAGGTAATTGAATCTTTTCCCTTTTTAATTGTTAAATTTCATCAGTGAGTGTTGGACTTTGTTGTTTTTTTAACTTTCTTTTCTTTTCCTCTTTATCAAGTTGCCCCCTTTGTTACTAGTACTACCAACGATATTTCAAATGCATCATTTGTTGAATACATCATTTCTCATCTTGTCACTATTCTATTTCGATATCTGCACTCGTTTATGAACAACGTCTTTTGATCTTCTACCATTTCATTTTATAATGCTATGGGTGGTCCTATAATCTTTCACCATTTCATCTTATAAAGTTATTGGTAAATCATCTTCTCATTCATTGCTATGTTGTTATTAGGGGTAGACATAGACAAATGAATGGCTAGAGCCTTGGCCTTGATGCCTTGAATTCTCAAACTGGCCTCAATGGCTACCGTTAATTTAAAAAAAAATGTTGCATTTTAAAACCAAAAAAATGGTTATTTATAACCTATCAAGGTTAGGAGTTCAAATCTTCTAAGTAGTTATTTTCTGAGATTAGTATACATATTTTATGTTTATAAAAAATAAAGTTAAATAATGTAAAACATAATACATAAATATCTATGTATATGAATGCATTACATATTTTAATTTGGTCACAGTTCCTTAGTTGGGACAAAAAATGTTGGGACTCTTTTGGGCATCTGCTCTTCCCCTAACTATCTTTCCTTTTTCTTTTTCTGAAGAGGGAACTTCGGAGAGAGAATTTTAAGAGACTGGGGATCTGGAAGATGGAAATAAATTTTTCTATGCATGCACATAGCCGAACCTTTTTTATGTACTTGATTTCATGAGTGTGATACTCATGTTCATGGACAACCAAGGTAGGTAGTGTTAAGCTTAAGTTTTATGGACTGGTGATGGTTTCCTTGAAGGGGAGGCATGGCTACCATCATGATTAATGTTGTTCAGGCCATGAAACTAGGGTTAGCTTTGCTAAACTTCTTGTGAAATGGGCTGAAATTGGTTACTCACAGACTTCTAGTTGTACATGATCCCATATCAGGCTGATCCAAAATTTTGTATACCCAACTGGCCCACTATAGAAGGAAAAGCCTGGCTTCTAAATTCTAGGGTAGTTACAAGACCAAATGTTTTCTTATTGATATGACTTATTGTTTAAGCCCTAGCTCCAACATCACACCTTTTTAACTCTTGTCTATCTCTCCCCCCTTCTCTAATCTAGGGTTTATGTATGAATACATGCGTGATAATTGTATGCAGTGCATGTTGTCCACTTTTAATAATAAATAACTTTTGTAATTCATGCCGTCACTTCACATATTCTTCAAACCCCATATCTTTCGTTATACTTTCTTCAAGCTTCCCTTATCTTGGAACTAAAGTTTTATTGTGAAAAGCTAGACTCTCTTACCCCAGTAAGATGACATAGTTGATAAATCTTTGCTCTATACATGATGTTTATTTGTCAATTTCTAGAAGTAATTCTTACAACACTTTTTAGGTTTCTTGCTCTTCCAATAATGCTTTTTGATTTCTGTTGGTGCTCTGAACTGGATTGTAGTCTCCAACTTTTACTCTAATCTCCGATTTAGATTGTGAAATACTGTAAAGTGTTGGGTATCTTGACATTAGAGAAATATGAGAGAAAATAGGAAGAATCGTGGAGAGAGAGGTGTCTGAAATGGAGTACATTATTTGGCTTCTTGTATTAGCTAGTAATTTGTATTAGATAGTAATTTTGTCTTTCTGAAAACAAGTCTGCTGTTATCTCAAGGTTACCGTTGTTTACTTATCTTGTTTTTGTCATCAAACTTAAATTGTCAATATGCAGGTTTTATGTAGCAGAGGTCCTCCTCGCTCTTGAATACCTCCACATGCTCGGGATTGTCTATCGTGACCTCAAGCCGGAAAATGTCCTTGTGAGGGAAGATGGACACATAATGCTTTCGGACTTTGATCTCTCTCTCCGCTGCACTGTCAGCCCGACACTTGTCAAGTCCTCAGCCGTTGAGACTGAACCCTTGCGGAAGAACCCTGTGTATTGTGTCCAACCTGCTTGCATTGAGCCCTCTTGTATCCAGCCATCATGTGTGGTGCCAACAACATGTTTTGGTCCTCGCAGCATCTTTTCAAGTAAATCCAAGAAAGACCGAAAACCCAAGAATGAAATTGGAAACCAAGTCACCCCATTGCCTGAGCTTATGGCTGAGCCAACAGGAGCACGCTCTATGTCGTTTGTTGGGACCCATGAGTACTTGGCACCTGAAATCATTAAAGGTGAAGGGCATGGCAGTGCAGTCGATTGGTGGACTTTTGGTATCTTTTTATATGAATTGTTGTTCGGTAAAACTCCGTTCAAGGGATCAGGGAATCGGGCCACCCTGTTCAATGTTGTTGGTCAGCCACTTCGATTCCCAGAGTCACCAGTAGTCAGTTTTGCAGCGAGGGATCTGATAAGGGGGTTGCTAGTAAAAGAACCGCAGCATAGGCTGGCATACAAACGAGGGGCAACGGAAATAAAACAACACCCTTTCTTCGAAGGTATAAATTGGGCTTTGATTCGTTGTGCAAGCCCGCCTGAGATCCCCAAGCCTGTTGAGATTGAACAAATTCCAGTCCCAACAGCGTCAACTAGTGAAAAAACTGCTGCTGTCGTAGCTAACCCTGATCAGAAAAGCTCCGATAGTTATCTTGAATTCGACTTCTTTTAATGGTTTCCAGACTTGATCTTCTGCTATTTGTTTCTTCTTCTGGGAAAAGATGTGTAGAGTTGCAATGATGAGTTCAGGGTATTTTTTTTTATAATATGTTTGTGTTGTTATCGTACGGTTTCTAAATTTGTTGTATTGCACTAGCTGAATGGTTGATACTATCAATCCATAATGTGAATTCAGTAATGATTTTTTTTTTCTTCTTAAATTCCTGAAATGATTGAACAGTGAGCTTGGAACTGAGTTCCAGAGATTTTCTTTGCATGCAAGGAGCAATTTTCGTTCAAACAAAAAAAAAAAGAGGAACAATTTTGAAACTTCATGGGTCTATTTTGTTTTGTAGAGCATTTGTAGATTCACTAGGGTAGGCCCGTGCCTTCAAGCACGGTACAATTAATGATAAGATTAAAATATAAATCAAAATCAGAGAGGAATGTATTCAAATTTTTTGTTTTTTGTTTTTTTTTCTTTTCTTTTCAAAGAGTAGGTAATGAATTTACAAGAAGGATAAAAATTCCTAAATGAAAACATGAAACTTAAATGAAATACTAATTTATGAGCAACTCAAATAAATTTCAGGAACTCCCAAAATTAAAAATCTTCATGACTCCAAAAATAATGTAAACCAATCATATATTTTTATTTTTTTTCTTTCCTTCCTGGACCAATCACAGGTGAGTGAGTTATAAAGTTATATTTTTTTAAGAATATGTAACATTTTTGATATTTTTAATAAAAAAAAATCTTCCCAAGATAAATTGCACTTCCCCCAAATTGCAATCTCTCAATTTTCTCATCCACTCTCTCTCCTCTTCTCTATTATCTCAGTCTCTCTCTCCCAAAGACTGTAAAACATTAATCTTCTCAACTGTCTCTTTCTCTCTTATCGACTGATATCCCCCCGTTCCTCTCTCTTCTCAAACGAAGACTCTTTGTTTCCTTAAGTCATAAATGATAATATTAAATTTTTTAAAAAAATAATTGTAAACTAAAAATAGATTGAACAATTTAATTTCCAATAGAACCCAAGCATCATATTAAAGAATATTAATGAGTTAACGTTGTGCCCTAAAATGCTATGAACAACTGATAAAAAATTTAAAAAAAATCAAATAAAACTATCCATTTGGTTTGCTTAAATGAACACACCATGAAATTGGATCAAGGGACTGGAGCAATAAAACGAGGACCACAACAACATCCATCCAGCAATGTAGCTGAAAAGAGTGAATATCCTCTGTCCAAAAAAAATAAAAAAAAATACGGCTATGTAAAAATAAAAAATAAAATAAAAAAATTTAAAAAGCTAAGAGTACATTCGCAGAAACCATCATTCCTTTAGTCCCACATTCTGTGAGCTTTGGATCTGATAAATAAGTGGAGAAGATGACCATGGAACTTTTAGGGTATTCTCTACGCTATTTCCACCATTGTTGTGGGTCAAAAAATTTATCAAAAAAGGGAAAAATAGAACTAGAAAAATAAAATACATATTCTCACACACATAAATAAACACAAACCTAGAGATTACAAACTTTCTGCCAAGTTTTTGAATTAATTTTTATGAACACAAACACAAATGCAACAGAAATGACAAAATTGGAGCTGATATGCACAAACAAAACCGGTAATTTTATCACACTTCAAACAACTCAAACCCAGATTAATAAAGCTTAACATATAAATTGCAAGATCAATTCCACCAACAAAAATGATGATCAAGACCTCAATTTCACCAACAAACTTGAAGATATATCACTCTTGGGCCAAACAAAAAATTGGCTATCGTTAGAATTAGAATATAACCCGTGCCTTAAGATATATCACACCTGGGCCAAACAAAAAAAAATTGAATAGGAAAAAAAAAGAAAAAAAAAAGAAAAAAAAAAGTGGAAAAATACCAAATAGAAACATACCAAACAGATAAAACTACATAATCATTCTGTTCTGGAGAGATTGTTTTCAAATTGGGTAAGAGAGAGAGCAGTAGAATCTCAGATAAGCTCATCATTCAATTTTTTATTTTTTAGAGAAACAAAAAAAGAGATTAGTTTTTGGATATAGAAATGGTAGAGACTAAGAAATTGACTACAGAAAATATAACACACACATCTATTCTGGAGAGGTCAATAATGTGGGTGGTGGTTGTTGCGGTAGCCGTGGCAGTGGTGGAGGTGTGTTGGTGTTGGGGAGAGGAAGCGAGGTAGAGGAACACTGCAGAGACCATGATATTGACAGAAGATGGTGAGGAGGATAAGGCTGATTGACAAATTATGAGTTTGGCTATCGTTAACATTATGCTTTTATCATCCATGGACATGCTGCACCATAATTCATGAAAGAATGGATGGATATCTTATGCGACAAAATGGTAATGTCATAGCGATCTGATATGACCAGAGATGAAAGATTAGGAGAGGCTACTTCCATGAAAAGTAAAGCATGAACAGAGATTTTCATTATAACGAATACTAAGTCATGATTATAAAATCGATCTAAATTTTCTTATAAAAAATGGTCGCCAAATTTTTTTATATAATAAAATATTCAAATTATAAAACCAGACTCATAATAGACCAGCCACACAAAGGTCTTAATATTTTCTTAAATTCATATTTGAAGTGTATGAGTATGACTGCTACCTCTCTTCTAGTTCAAAAAGGAAATAAATGAAAATAATGCTTCCAACAATGATTAAGCAGTTAAAAAGGAGATATCAACTTCCTGGGAACAACTATTATATGACTACTACATTTTTTTAGTTACGAAAAGCTCATATTTGGCAACGAAATTCTTTGGTCGGCAAAGAGTAACCCAAAAAATATGCATGGTCTTTGACAACTAAACTTTCTTTTGTCGGCAAATAATTGTATACGACGATCAAATTAAATTTTTCGTAGCCTAAAATATAGACTATCACCGACTAACAGGTTTTTAGTCGCCTATTACTTAATCATTTAGCAACTAAATTTTTTTTTAGTCGCCAATAAATATCATATCTCGACTAAATTAATATAGTAGCTAAACTTCGAACCAACGCTAACTAATATATTTTTTAGTCACCAAAAATAACACTTTTGGCGACTAAATTTATTTTGGTCGCCAAATTTGGTCGCCAAATGTGTAATTTCTTGTAGTGAAGGAAACAGAAACCTATATCGGTTTCTTGAACATATAGAAAAACACAAATGATACAAATGATAGAGAATCAAAATGATTGAGAATCACCTAGAATACTTACAAAACTCCATAGCAAATATTACCACCAAATGATACAAATGCAGATATTAGATGAATAAATGAAAGAGAGAACCAGAGTGTTAACCATAGTACACAGAATAGCAGGTACTACTCATTCCATAGTAGACTTATGGGTGTTTCCAAGTCAGCCATTTTAAAACATTTGGATTAATTCAACCAAATTCTAACTCAAATTGGACCAATAGATATTGGCTAAACCAAATGGGTTATGTATAAACTGTACAACAACATGATTCTAGTATATTCTAGGTGTTTTGATTTAAGGTTTAGAAAAACAAAAATCAAAATGAGGGCCAAACTGCAGGTGACTTTTGCAACTTGGCAACCTAAAAAGAGTCCCAAAAGAACAACCACTTAAAAAATACCCCAGTAAAAACATCACACCCAGATCCTCTCCCTAAAATCACACCAAACCCAGATCATAAAACTAAAATTCTTGGGTTCAATACTTATTGCTAAATAATCACAAAAGATTAGACAAAAGAACATAGGCTTATTGAAAGAGATATAATTCCATTTAATCCAATAACAATAAAAAAAAAAATGATACAATTTCTCCACAAAATAAAACTAAAAATCAAAATTACAAAAAGAGGATATCATAAATTAAAATGCAATCAAGTTGAACCAAACTTGTGTGTTTCAGAACAATCTAAATACCTAAAAATAACCCAAGTCAATTAAGAACAAATAGAACAAATAACCCAAGTCAATTAAGAAAAATACCTAAAAATTGAACAAATCGACAAATAGTCCAACAACCCAATTCAATTAAGATCATCAACACTCTAATGGTTAGTTGCCTTGATGAGTCCACATCTTTTCATTATCAAAAAGCTACCCATAAGACTCAAAGTAAACACAATACCAGCTTTCAGAGCAATTAAACATAGTAACCAATTATTAGCCAAAGGAAACCCAAATTTCACTTTCTTTACTATTTCCCACACTTTCTCACCAACCAAACATGATAGGATTTTTTTGGTACAAACTACTAATTTATGGGTTGATAAAAATCTGATGCCATTTGTGGAATACTTGATAGTTAGTTGCCTTAAAAATTTGATTTATGATGAAAGTTTAAAATATTTATGGGATGAAAGTTTAAATATTTAAACTGATCTTTTCATTCTCAGAAAGCTAGAAAAAAAAAAATTTGAGCCCAAATTTCACTTTCTTTACTATTTCCCCCACTTTCTTACCAACCAAACATGACAGAATTTTTTTGGGTACAAACTACTAATTCATGGGCTGATTTATGGTGGAATACTTGACATATTTATGGGATAAGAGTTTAAAAATCTGATGAAAGTTCAAATATTTAAACTGATAAAAAAAATCTAAAACTAACCCAAGACATTGAAAAACAATGAAAAGTTTGAAAAATCTAAAATCTGATGGATGTTTAAAAATCTGATGGAAGTTTAAGTATTTATGGGATGAAAGTGTTCATGGCAGAAACTTTATCAGATAAAAGTTTCTGCACCAAGTGCAGCAAGGAAAAAACCCAAGTAAAACTATCAAGTATTCCACAAATGGCATAGAAAACCTAAATAAAACTAACCCAAATAAAACTAATCCAACACATTGAAAATACAATGGAACATAGCCATCATTAAATGCATAACCAATTTCCCCCACTTTCTTTCCAACCAAACAGGACAGAATTTTTTTGGTACAAACTATTGATTTATGGGTTGATAAAAATATGATGAAACTACTGATTTATGAGCCGATTTATGGTGGAATTTCGACATATTTATGGGATGAAAGTTTAAAAATCTGATGAAATTTTAAATATTTGTACTGATAAAGAAACCTAAAACTAACCCAACACATTGAAAAAACAATGGAAAGTTTGAAAAATCTAAAATCTAAAATTTGATGGAAGTTTAAGTATTCATGGGATGAAAGTATTCATGGCAGAAACTTTTATTCAATTTGGTCTGATTTTGATAAGAAAAATATAACAATAATTTCATGGCTTTTCATAGATATCCATAGAAAGCAAAATAAGAGAGAGATGCAGAGAGAGCATACCATTTCTGCTCACAAATTCATATGTTTATAGATTCATGTATCTATAAACATTTCTAGGAGAGATAGAGAGAGTAAACTCACGGGGATGTGCCGGCAAGCGCCGAAGCCGAAAAACTTGTTCCTGGGGATGATGTCTCAAGCGAAACGACTTCGAATTTCTGCGAATAAAACCTATCAAATTCATTTCAAATTTCAAAAATCAAAACCCATCAAACTTTTTTGGTACAAACTACTGATTTATGGATTGATAAAAATATGATGAAACTATTGATTTATGGGCCGATTTATGGTGGAATACTCGACATATTTATGGGATGAAAGTTTAAAAATCTGATGAAATTTTAAATATTTGAATTGATAAAGAAACCTAAAACTAACCCAACACATTGAAAAAACAATGGAAAGTTTGAAAAATCTAAAATCTAAATCTAAAATCTGATGGAAGTTTAAGTATTCATGGAATGAAAGTATTCATGACAGAATCTTTATTCAATTTGGTCTGATTTTGATAAGAAAAATACAACAATAATTTCATGGCTTTTCATAGATATCCACAGAAAGCAAAATAAGAAAGAGCATACCATTTTTGCTCACAAATTCACATGTTTATATATTCATATATCTATAAACAATTCTAGGAGAGATAGAGCGAGTAAACTCACGGGGATATGCCAGAAAGCGCCAAAGCCGGAAAACTTGCTCTCGAGGGTGATGTCTTAAGCGAAACGACTTCGAATTTCTGCGGATTTTTGCAAATAAAACCCATCAAATCCATTTCAAATTTCAAAAATCAAAACCCATCAAATCCCAACAAATTAAAATAGTTTACACCAAAATCATTAACTTTAAAGCAAAACCTGGAGAGTATCTCTGTATTTTTTCCTAATGTAAGAGTTTAGGTTATTCCTACACTTTTCTAACTCATTGAGGGTATTGTTCAATGGAAACCCAAAAAAAGGAATGTGAGACATGTATTTCATAGAAAAGAAAAGTTACATTATTAATTGGAACATGATTAAACAGCGTTATAATGGATAAGAATTTTTTAAGATTGTAAATCGACACATAATTAAATTCAAAAAGCAATTAAAGTTTACCTTATGTTTAATATTCATCAAGAAAACAAACTAGTTGGAAACATTGTTAATTATAAAGGTTAAAAAATACAAAATAAATATAAAAGATAGACAAAAAAAAAACAATATAATATTTTGATTCAGATTCAAAAATATACATGATCCCCTAGCCAGAAAATTCAAACCATATTAAATAAAACCTCCAACGAAGCTCAATAATTAAATCATGAATTTACCTTTATAACTATAACTCATGCCTCAATTTGGAAGAGTTCACACTGGTAAATAAAAAAATTACAAACTTCAATTAATGTGAATTTTCGAAAGAAAATGAGCATCAAAACTAACATCCTAAAAAGCAATATATGAAGGACATGGAAAGAATTTCAAAACAACAAATATGAAGGTCGAAAGAGCTTAATAATTCAATAAATCCTAGTTCTGCTACATCAATGGAAAGAGTGTCTCGACTCCATACGATGTAATATTAACACCTAAGCTCAATCCCGTTTAGTCAGTCAATTTTATTTATTTTATTTACTTTTAACAAAAAAATAAAAAAAATAAAACAAAGAAAACCATGAATTACTCTACTCAAGAAAATAACATAACATCCACATAAAGATAAAGAATTACATGCCTAGAATCAAACCATGACAAAATTGGACTTTCAACATGTTTAACTAATAAAGATAAAAACACATTAGCATGTTTCGTAGACCAAAAGAGAAATAGTTATATAACCTAATCAGCATAATCCACAAATCTAAAAGTAAATATTTGAAATCCAATACACAAACTTCAGGAAAAAAGAAAAAGAAGAAAAAGAAATCTCCCTTAAATTAGTAAAAACTTTAGTCTTCCCTGGGGATCGGTTAGTGCCCTATTGATTTCTTATAATTTATTTTTTCAAACTCTTGCCAGACCTTTTAATTCCACAACACTGTTCAGATTCCATAAAATTAAAAAAATAAAAAAGAAAAAAAAAAAATAGGAGTATGATGCTTTATTGATCATGACTCACATCAGCTTATAACTTCTGCGTATATCACTTGCATAAGATAATGAAATTTTACAATGTTTTTTTGCCTACATAATACTACTATGGAGGGAAATTATCTCTGGCAATCTCAATTTGGAGTTTAGCCTCTATGTCATGTACTTCTCAAAGCAGTTTTTAGTTTTTCTACATAGAAACAATTTACAAAGTATATGGAGCTCAACTGTTCAGAAACTTCACGGGTGTGAAAAATTAGGGCTTTCTGCTATATGAGAACAATAGTTAGATTAAGTAAAATCATGCGAATGCAGTTAAAAATCTTGATCAAACTGAAGCATGTATATAAATAAATGTATTTACCCCTCGTAATGTTGCATGAGGCTAAGATGGTAGCTGTGTGATGGTTGAGATGGGGAGTGGGGTTGCTACAGTTATTGCGATCAAGATGTCGACAAAGGGTCGCTAAGGAGGGAGGAGCATAGATGGTTGTGAGGAGTGTGGGTGTCTGCGAAAAGGAAGAGGCAAATCTGCTACTGTGGTCATGGTGAAGAAATCTGTGTACATCAGCATGTTTTGTAGACCAAAAGAGAAATAGTTATATAACTTAATCAGCATAATCCACAAATCTAAAAGTAAATATTTGTAATCCACTACACAAATTAAAAGAAAAAAGAAAAAGAAGAAAAGAAATCTCTCTAGGAAAGAAGAAAAAGAAATCTCTCTAAGAAAAAGAAAGCCCTAATTTAAGTGTAGAAGATAAGGCGAAAATGGCCAAATAATGTTTCATAGTAGCGGAAGCAAAACAATTCTAAACCAAAAATTAGTATGTGAACACAGCTTACAAACCAAACCAATATGAAGGACTCATATAATTTTGATGCTCATATAATTTCCTAAAATAAGAATAAAATTCCAAACCAATATGAAGGACTCACAGATGTCAATGAAATGCCACTGCAAAAATAACAGATGTCAATGAACATCCACTTAAACTACAAAACCATGGAGAATTGGACAAAAATTCCAAACCAATGTGATACGCCACCACCGTAAACTACAAAACCATGGAGAATGTAAACAACAAATCCAAACAACTACTTTCATTTCTCAGAAAAAAGGGAAAAACACAACAGTGACCAAGAGGCAGTCGAAGGATATTCAACCTAAAACATAACCAGACAAAGAACTGATTGAAGACAGAGAAAGGGAAAATTTGAAACCACATCCAGAAAATTGAAAACTAGTTTATATATATAGACTGATTCAAAAATTGGCCCTAAAACTGAAGCCTCAAAGAACTAAAGAACTGAAGAAATAAAATACCTCTCATATTAGGAGGGTGGGAGCTGAGGGAAGGTGGGAGCTGAGGGAGGGTGGACAGTTATGGAGCTTGATGTTGATCAATGGCGAGACCACCGTCCCTGTTACAGAGAAAAGGAAAATTGAAAACCACAACCAGAAAATTGGAAACCAGTTCATATATATAGACTGATTAAAAAATTTGCCCTAAAACTAAGCCTCAAAGAACTGAAGAAACAAAATACTTTTGATGTTGGGAAGGTGGGAGCCGATGGTGGGTGGGTGTCGATGCTGATGTTGGAAGGGTGGGAGCCGAGGGAAGGTGGACAGTTGCGGAGCTTGATGTTGATCAATGGCGAGGGTATTTTTTCCCTGTTGAGACCACCGTCGCTGTTGGAAAATTATCTTCAGTTTCTCTGATCTGCTACCTCTGGTCGCAAGTTTCAGAAGAGAAAGAATTTCGAACGTGAGAGAGAGATCCACCATAGAAAGAGTTAAGGAGAGAGCGTGGAAGTTGAAGAGAATGTGTTTGGGCAGACGTGGGAGAGAGAGAGAGAGAGAGAGATCAGAGAGTGTTTGGGCGAGGATAAAAATGATCTCAACCGTTAGTATATAAGAATCATCTCATCCATTGATACAAAATGTATCTCTGATACATTTTATACATTTTCAAAAACCTTTCTCCCTTATTATATAGATAATAAGGATAATATTTTGGATAAATCATTTGCACGGAACATAGTGAATCTAAGTCAACTGATCTTGAGCTTGTTAACCATCCAGCTAAGCCTTGTTGGTATGCCAAATCATACAGTTGTATTGTTGGAAATTTAGACCGATTCAGCAATGTTGGTAACATGGTGATTCTAAACTCTTTTCCTTGTTAATAGGGAAGGAAACAACTGGCTTGAGCCTAGTGGTTATCACCACTGCGGAGTTTGACTATTATTGCAACTTGTCACTTAGTGACTATCTTTTTTCACCTCCTTGAGAGTAGGTTAGATACTACCGCCTTACACATACGAAAAGTTGAGAGTTTGATTCTTATTGTAATTGTTACTGTTGGCTTATTTTTCTTACGAAGGAAAATATTATAAATTCGAGCGTGCCAGCAAGGATTGAAAAATCCTTACAGATTAAATTCAAGCCAATTATCAAGCGATTGTGTTGACAGTTCTTTCACCTCAACAAAGAGGACTTCAAAATTGCCAAAGTGTAGAGAAAAGAAAAATTAAAAGAAGAATGAGGGAGACGGAGAAAGATGATTGAGTGAACAATCAAAATAATAATTACTTACCTCTACTCCTATGCTTTGAAAAGGAAGTGCATTAAATGCTTCGAAAATGAAATGTTGAAAATAAATGTTTTGAAATATAAATTTATGTTAAACTACTCCTAAGATAAAGAAAATGACAAGAAATATTGAAATCAATTGTCTTTGATTTGAATTCTGGATCTTTTACAATGTAGCCATAAATGGCTATTTATAGAAAAATATTTGTAGGAAAAAACTTCCAACAATAACTACCCAATAACCTCCTAAAACTACCCACTTTTCCATCTTCATTCCCACAATGCCACATGTCTTCATAACTTCCTTTGACTTCCAATTAATGCTCCATGTTTTTCACTTCATTCTCCATCATTTTTTCACATTTCATAACTTCTCATAACCTCCAAATGAATAAGAGGACGTCACATGTCCTGCAATTATATAAATAATAAATAATAATAAAAATTGCAGATTTATGGTGCCAACATTAACCCCCGCGGCCCTTAAAAATGATATTTACTTGAATTTTTGAAGGGCCGAACCAAGCACATGACTAATCTAAGCAATAAAGTGCTTCGAATAATATCAACAAAGTGCTTCGAATGATGTAATAGCACCAATGAAGTGCTTCGAATGAGTATAAAATTATGACTAGATGTCTCGAATGCTAGCTATTATGGACTAGTAACAAGCTTCGAAGGTGGTATAAAGGACCAAAATCATCTTTCGAAGGTTAAAAGTGCCGACAAAGGACAAATTACATCCTTGGAAATATTCGGCAAAGCTTCGAAGGTTCACAACCACCATTATTGTTTCTTCGAAACTGTTAATGCAAGATGGAGTGCTTCGAAGCTTACAAAATTATGGCAAAAGGGCCTTCGAAGCAACTTTTGGCCAACATTGTGATTATTCAAATTTTGTATGTTCTGGTTCATACATAATTAATGAAAATATTAATTTTGTGCTTCGAACCAATTATTAATTCTTCGAAGACACCAAAAAATGTTGTTCTTCGAACCAACTTATCATGCCAAAAATAGGCATTATTCGACAACTAATTAATTGCCATTTTACATATATTTGAAGAGAGATACGCATTTCGAAAGTTTTCTCGCTCCATGTTACATTTTGAAGGTGTTTATTGATAACAAAACCACCATTCGAAAGCCACACATGTTATTAAAGGATCAAAGTCGTCCTTCGAAAGTGCTCACGACATCTCTTCATACAAAATCCAAAGAGTTGGATTACTATGCAATTAGTTTGGCATTTTAACAAGCCATTAATGGCTATAAAATGATATTTCAATGAATAACATGCTTCGAAGTGTCTTGGGACATATTTCGAAGATAACCACAAAACCAAATGATGATGGTTTTATGGATCAACCATATTTTTGGCCCAATATATTTCAATAACGAAATATTATTTGCTAGCCATTCCATCAAAGTCAACGTTTGATGTGATCCACAAATCCAAAATGGATTTCAAATAACAAAAGTCATAGTATAGTGTGGCCATGAAAATTCATACTTTTTTACACCTTGAAAAATGTCAAAAATTTTGAATTCATGAACAGTGGCTTGTTCATTATTCTTGACCATGTTTGCTTTAAAAACATGACTCTTGCCGAATTGATTTTCATAATTATTTGGCAAAGTGGGTAGTTTTTTCATGTTAGCCATTAATGGCTTATGAAAATCACCCATAGATATGTTATTTTCATGACTTGATTCTCTAAAAATTGGTTTTGAGACCCCCCGAGCCATGCATGGAACATCATTCTTAGCCAAATTTGGCTCAAAAACATGTTCTTTCATTATGTTAATTTCATAATTTGACTTTTTAAAAACGAACTCTTGAACCCCCTAAGCCATTGATGAAATCAACTCTTTGCTTTTGCTATTTTCAACCATGGAAAAATTTTGAAAAAATTCACCAATTCCGGCCATTAAAGCCTCAGTTAATGACTTGGTAGTGAGAGTTGATAGCTCATCATTCTATTGGCGAATTTCCATATCAAGTTGATAAATTTCTCCAATTAAATGGTGTCTTTTTTCTTCCACCAAATAATATTGTAATGGATGAAAGTTTATTTCATCAAGAAAATGGATCTCTTCTTGAAGAATCAAAATTTTTCTTTCATGCCAATATATTTCAAATTGACAAGTTCGAATGGCGAAATCCAAATCGTTTGTCATTTCTTACACTTGGCAGTCCCACCGGACGTGCCAAAAATTGTTGGCTTATTTTTCTTAAGAAGAAAAATATTATAAATGCGAGCGTGCTAGCAAGGATTGAAAAATCCTTACAGATTAAATTCAAGCCAATTATCAAGCGATTGTGTTGACAGTTCTTTCGCCTCAACAAAGAGGACTTCAAAATTGCCAAAGTGTAGAGAAAAGAAAAATTAAAAGAAGAATGAGGGAGACGGAGAAAGATGATTGAGTGAACAATCAAAGTAATAATTACTTACCTCTACTCCTATGCTTCGAAGAGGAAGTGCATTAAATGCTTCGAAAATTAAATGCTGAAAATAAATGTTTCGAAATATAAATTTATGTTAAACTACTCATAAGATAAGGAAAATGACAAGAAATATTGAAATCAATTGTCTTTGATTTGAATTCTGAATCTTTTACAATATAGCCATGAATGGCTATTTATAGACAAATATTTGTAGGAAAAAACTTCTAGCAATAACTACCCAATAACCTCCTAAAACTACCCACTTTTTCATCTTCATTCCCACAATGCCACATGTCTTCGTAACTTCCTTTGACTTTCAATTAATACTCCATGTTCTCCACTTCATTCTCCATCATCTTTTCACATTTCATAACTTCTCATAATCTTCAAATGAATAAGAGGATGTCACATGTCCTGCAATTATATAAATAATAAATAATAATAAAAATTGCAGATTTATGGTGCCTACAGTTACTTAGTAGCTCTTTTTTTTCACCTCCTTCAAAGTAAGAAGAGTAGGTTAGATACTACCGCTTCGTACATATGAGAGATCAAACTTTTTTCCTTTTCCAACAGATACGGGAGGTTAGGAGTTTGACTATTGTTGTAACTATTACTTAACGGTTTTCTTTTTCCATCTCCTTAAGAGTAGGCTAGATATATATATATATATATATATTATATTTAACGGCTCTTTTTTTTCACCTCTTTAAGAGTACGCTAAATCCATATATTCTGTATTTGAATTCTCCAAAAAAAAAAAAACAAGGGGAAACTCCCTAGCAATAAATTTTTGTCACCTTTTCTTTTTGTCTTTTCCACAAATGTGTATTGAAGTTTGAATATTTGATTTAAAGAGGTACACTAAATATATTTACTGTATTTGAATTCTGCAAAATATATATACTATATTTGAATCCTCCAAAAAAACAAGGGGAAACTCCCTAGAAATAAAATTAAAATTTTTGTCACCTTTTCGTTTCCACAAATATGTATTTAAAGTTTGAATCTTTGATTTGTAAAATAATAAATGTAAAAACAAACATAATTGAGAGATATTGCGGTGAGCGTGGATCGAACACGCGACCTTCAGATCTTCAGTCTGACGCTCTCCCAACTGAGCTATCCCCGCAGATGTGTTTAAGTTGTTTTATTTAATAATAAGAATTATGTTATCATATCATGCTTTCTCTTGATTGCTAGTTTTAAGATAAAAAATAATGTTATGCGTCATTAGATGAATAAGGGAAGTGTTATATATCATTAGATAAATATTGGGCTATTGTGAATCATAATAAGTATGAAATACTAACCACTCCATGAATCCAAATTTTGAGTAAGAGTATTTTTGATATTTTTACATTTGTGACATGTTATCTTACATCTTATATATGTAATTGATCGGAAGTTATCTCAAAATTTTTTGATATCATCTTTTTTTTTTAATCATAATGAAATCGTAAGGACATTGAACATATTTTTAATTTTGGACGAACTCCATAAAATTTAGATTTAGATTTATATATATATATATCTATGTAATTTATACTTATATATATATATATATATTTTATTGTGTCTTCCATGTGTATTTCTTTGAAAGTTGCCAAGACGATATTCTTAGTGCTTGGACAAGATCCATCTACAACATTTCATACATTATGTGGTGACAGTTAACCTTTTTGTATTATGATGAAAAGCCCACTTGCTCATTTGGTCAACACATCATTGTTAAGGAGATAGGTAGTCAAAAATGACATCCATGTTATGAACTTAATTTAATTGTGGTCCTTCATGTGCCTCCCCTTTTTTTTTCACATTGTGAAAGATCTCTCTCTCTCTCTCTCTGTTAATAATCAATTTTATTAGTATTCCATCCATTTTTTTAGTATCACTGAAATATACAATTTTTTGAGTTTCATTCCTCATATGGGTTTTATTCCTTGATTGATTTTCTATATACAAAAATAAAAAGATTTCTTTTCAATCCATTAGATTGATGGTTTAGTTAAAGGGATTGTGGGCCTACTCAGTCCCACTTTAGTTATTTGAATAGTTTATTTTATAAGACTTGTCAAGTAAATTATTCGTTCTTATCATCTATTTTAAAATATATATATATATATACTCTGATTATGTAACTTTTGATATCTAACCAATTTAAGCCACAATCCCTCAATTGTACTATCCATTCAATAATAAATTGGGGAGAAAAATATTCCATATATATGCCCAACATTAGCATGTGTGTACATGCGTATTATAGTGAGAGTTTGGTTGAGATTATTTCTTGACGAGTAGGTTAATATTTGTACTTAAATAATGCAGTCGAGATCTACTTGGATGAGCATTTGGGCAAATAATTTTGCATTATTTTGAGCATCTTTCAAGTGAGAGATGACATGGTACAGTGTGTGCTTTCAGGCTTTTTGCTTCTTTATTTTTCTTCTCAGTCTTTCCCTACACTACTTTATCATATGCCTAATGTGCTTGAAATGAGTGGAAGTCCACTGAGAAGAAAGTACCCAGAAAAACAAAAGAAACTGGGCTATCTTTTCTTTTTCTTCCTTCTCTTTTTTTTTGTTTTTGTTTTCATGATGGGGTGGAATTCATTCAAGGGCTATAAGAGTACTTTGGCTAAAGTGGACAATGCCCATCAAGAGTTTTGTAGAAAATAATGGAGTACATACCTTCAATTGATGTCTGTGTATATATATTTATGATTTTTTAGGGTTGAAATTTTGAGAAAAAAGAAAAGAAAATAAAATAAAAAGAGAAAGGAGAATGGAATTTACATGAATTTGTCAAGTATTGTGTTACATGATTTTGTTGAAATCAAATGAAAAGATAATGGAATGGACATGCAGCGGCAGACTCCGAAATTTTGTAAAGGAGGCTATCATAAAATAAAATAAAAAATAAATTAAATCTTGAAAGGGGTAAAGTAAAATTATTTAGCTTTTAGAAGTTGAAATGCTATTTTTTATTATTATTTATAATTACACAAAATTACATGATAAATATATATATATATATATATATTTTTTAAAATAAGGGTCGTGGCCCCTGAACGCCCCATGTGTTTGCCACCGTGAACACGGTCCGTGTTTGTTTTTTCCCTTATTATTTATATTTTTGTGTGGAATAATTCGCTCTTTATTTCCGATCTAAAAAAAAATTCACTCTTTATTTGGTGGTTGATAATAATAGAACTTTATTTCACCTTATGATTTACATGTCCAAATCAAGTTGTCTGAGCATGTTCATAATACTCGATGGATTTGATCTCTTACTTTGTTTAATCAAAGGTTAGCAAAACTAAAATAAAAATAAAAAATAAAAAGATTTAAGAATTATTTGGTGCAACTTATAGAGATTGTTTATATCTTTTTTTTTAGAATTATTTTTTTATTTTAAGAGTTTCAGTCAGAGTGTTTGATACTTTTACTTACAGAATATAAGGCAAAAATAACTTAAATAAACTAAAAAAAATCGATTATTTGACAATTGGAATATGGGTGTTTTAAACTTTTATTTTCTAATTATCAATTTTGAATTTAAGAAAAATTGTAAAAAACATACCCATAGACCAGCTAGGTTGCTGACAGTTAATTGATCTTAGCAAACATTCAAGAACTTTTGTCTGAGTTGTATGGCACATTGATAATAGTTGTATAGAGATCCAAACAAACAATTTTTTTTTTTGCTATTCTATGAGATTCATTTTTGAGACCCACTCTACCTTTTTGTTCTTCCAAGTCTTTGAAAGCATCACCCCTTCTTTCTAATCACACATTGGAAATATTTTTTTTTTAATTTAGTGACCTAACTTGGATTAAAAGGTAAAACAATTAGAAAGGCGAATAGTGTCACAAAATCAGAGGAGATGTTAGTTTTTTAATTTTTTTAAGTGTGCCAACAGTTTGAACAATAAACACAAAAAGTATACACCAAAAAAAAAAAAAAACTCTTAAAATGTGCATTATAGTGCAACTGCATCTTTTCATGAGGAACTTGAGGTCTTCAAAGCTGGTGCCAGGTGATATGGATCTGATGATGACAATTCAATACTTAAAAAATAGTTGGACTATTAGATGACAAAGAGCTTGTTTGGAAGTAAGTTATTTTAGATGACTTTTTTGATTTTTAACTATTTAGCCTCATTAAAAATGTTATGTTTGAGAAGTTGGTTGACTTTTTTTATAGTTAATTTGATGATTGTGAGAGAAAAATATGAAATAATTATGATTTGAATGTGACATTATCTTATTGACTAGTTTAATCTATTTTATCTTTATTGACTATTTTAGCTAAAAAATCAAAAAAACAACTTGCCAAACACCCCAAAATAGTAATTATGGACTCGGCTTATCATTGGTAAATTTGCTTCGAAAGGCTTATGTTTGATTGAAAACATTAACGAGTAAAACTCACCAGTTTTCGATGACCTAAATTGGATATCAGGCAAATTCCTTCATTCAAGCTTTCAAATTTTGCTATTTTAAGAAAAGATTAACTTATAATGCTAGAAAATTTTGTTTTTAGTGCCATTTTTGTATTTGGCATGATTTGTTTTCTTTCTAGTATTGAAATTTAGATTTAATTCAAAGTTATTATTTTTAATTTGCTTAATTAGTGTCGTGATTAGCAAGAAAGTGATATAGAAAGTTATTTTCTAATAGCATTAGAGTGGTTTTTTTAACTATAAATAACAATTGTAAGTCTTATGAGTTGATGATTAATACAAAATTAGAACTAATTTTTCCTATTTTTTTTGAACATTCTTATAATTTAACAGAATTATAAAAGAGTTAATCATTTTGAGCTGGGCTGAGGGGTCGTTTGGTAAACTCATTAGGCTAAAAAATCGTAAAAGGGCAAAAAAAAAGTAAAAAAATCAAAAAAGGACAAATCACAAAAAGGCAAAAAAAAATTTGTCATTCTAAAGTTAAAAAAGTCAAAAAAATCAAAAAATCAATTAAAAAAATCATTGTCAAACGAGCACTTAGTTTGGCTAAGTGGAGGCCAGCCCATACAAACCTGAATTGTTCTACAGATTTCAGGCCCACGAAGCGAGGGAGGAATTAATTGTTCGGTCCAGGCCCTCATAGTTTGTCCTTTTTGTACCAAAGAATATTGGAATTTGAGTATTAAATTTGTGGACATTTACACACTAGGTTTAATTTGTGAATTTATATTTTATTAAGTTTTAATTAAAATTTTTAAAATTTTAAAATTTTATAAAATTTTTAATAATCGAAATTACCCTTCAAATAATGATTGTTCATCATTTATGTTATCTATAAAAAAAAAATGATGATTTGACATTTATTTTGATTTTCAAAACTTTCAAATTGAAAAAAAAAAAAAAAAAATTATGAACAAAAAATAACTGTATGCTTTTTTTTTGAAAAAATTGAAAAAAATTGAATTATTTTTTTGTGCGAAATTGAAAATTTTGTGTCTATAAATGAGTATGATAATGGAATATTAATGTGCAAAACTGAAAAAAAAATATTTTTGGTTTTAAAAATTGCGAAAAATTGATAATATTCTCAATTTTACTAAATATGACTTATTAATTTAAAAATTCTTAAACAAGACCTGAGCTATTATAATATTTGTAAATAAGACTTTTAAATAATTAACTGTTAAATTTAAGATATAATTTAATGTATTATATTATCAATCTATTGTTGCAGCCATAAAATTAAACTACCAATTAATTTTTTATTTTTTATTTCTTAAATTACTTTCTCAAGGCACCTAACGAAAGTGTAACTCACATTGGTTGGCTCTATAGATGAGACTACATTATTACAATGATTAGATTCATTCATTTTAAATTTGAAGTTTAAAATATTAATGATATATAAAATAGTATTTATCTTTTAATATTATATTATATATATATATATATATTAACTAGATACAACTGATGAAGGTGTGGTATGATCTTTTTTATCATCTGAATTGTCAAACCAATTACCACTTTGAATATTTGATAGGAAAAAAAAAAAAATCATAGTCAACATTATTTTTGAGTGTTTGACATTTGCTAATACCCTGATTATTATATATATGTCACATATGTCTAATTTCCGTAATTAAATGCGGAATAATACCAAGTGGGCTCAACCAAGTTAAGACATTTGCAAAACACAAATTTCCCTTTCCTTTCTTTTCTATTTTTCCATAGGTTCTCTCCAATTTAGTTTTAGTATTTATTATCAGTTTAATATTATACAATTAAGTACTTATAATTATTATATTAATTTTTTTAATAATAAACTGCACACACAATTCTAAAATATATTACTCAAAGTAGTCTATTACTTTAAAAACTATTTTGAAATTAAATAATAATAAATCTTTGTTTTAATTCCCATGCAAAAATTATGTTTACGATAAAATATACATACATTTCTTTTTAATGAATTTTATAATTTTATTTTGTCAATTAATAAATCACCTCGTTATACATTTTATAAAATTCACTCAGCATATCTGTTTTGTAAAATTCAATCGATTAGTTTAAATAAATAAATAATTAATTAAATATTTTCTTGAAAAAAAAAGAAGATAAAAATGGAATACCACTAAATGACCCCTATCTTCAAGTCTCAAAGGAGACTTGACCTTGCCAGACATAATCTCTAAAACAATCCTCCTAATTTCGACTAGCCATATTCGATCATTTTCCAAGAAACTGGGCCAATTCAACATTTTCTTAACCCTAAATTTATTTTGTTAAGAGTTAAACTTGGGATATAGATATTAAAAACAACCTAAAAGCCGATCGATTAAATTTTTAAGCGAGCTTCACCATGACTTAATAGTTAAAAAATTATCTTAGTTTATGTCTAACTTATGAATCATTTGACCTACTTATTTATTAAATAGTAAGTATTTTCCTAATTAAAATAAGAAATATGCATATGTTTATGCATATTTATATTAAGTTTTAAATTTAGGTAAAAAAATTATATATTTATTTTTTAAAGTATTAAATGAATAGTTAATCATATTTATATGGGTTTGGTTATGGTGTGTAACTTACACCTTACACCTTATACCTTATACCTTACACTTACATCTTTTGTGAAAAATTAAACCTTACACTTACACATTTTTTGAGGTTGTACACCATATGCAACTCACTTACACCTTACACCTTACACCTTACACTTACACCTTATACTTATACTTACACCTTACACTTACACTTTTTGTATAAGTGGCATATGGTGTGCACTTGCACACTTAAGAAAACTCCTATTTATATATATTAAAAAAACTATCTAAGTCGAGTCATCCAAAATTATGGGTCATAGTTTGGCCTTAGCCTTACATTTGATCTAAAAAATTTGTTGGTTCTTCAATATAAACATTTAATGATAACAATTTTAAATATTATGTCCAAATTTTATCTGTTGGCTTTTTTGGTTTTCAAAAGTTAATAATGTAATTTTAAGCGTGTCAGCAATGATCCATAAGTTCTTACAGATATTTTAACTGTTAATCAATTATCAGACGATTGTGTTGAAATTCTTTCAGTTGCCAGTAAAAATGTCTCAATAAAATAGGACTTTTACTGGCGGCTTTACTTAGAAGAAAAATAAAAATATTGACAATAACTATAGATAAAAACAATTTTATGAACTGAATTTCATTAAATAACAAAAACTTACAATGATACCCTCGCACTCCCATAGTCTCAAAGGATTTTATAGCAACAAACTACTTAGAACTACTCTTAAGAATTGAATTGCAGTACAGGAATTGAAGAACATGAAATTTAAAAATTAGAAAGAAAAATATAAAGTAAATAACTGGTTTCTTAATTTAAGTCTGGGTCTTTTTCTATTAGCCTTCTCTTCTATTTATACCCTTTAATGGTAACCATCGAAGTGGTATTCTAACCATCGAAAAGCCCTTCCACGATCACTGGTCATGGCCTTGAACAGTTTGCTTACACTACGCCATTCTTGCAATTGGACTTCTCTCATGAATTTGAATTTGAATTTTGAGTAACTGTTGGGTCACGTCACTTTGTGCCTTCTAACTGCTTCAATACTACGCAGATCCATTGTTACCAATATAAATTGCCATGTGTCTGTCGCTAATTGGAGATTTGCATTGATTTCCCATATTATTCTTTATGAGTCACGTGTTAAGCTGCGATTGGCTTATACAAAATATGTAACCAACAATATCATAGTTTCTCAGATTATAACGGATGTAAGCAGGGGGTTTTAGTATTAGATTAAACACTAAAATTAGCCTAAAAACTAAGTTTGAATTGATTTTTATACTAATAAGTAGGGGTAAGTGGCGGATATACCGATCCGCTCAAATCGACCGAAGCAAACCGATCCGCCGCATTTTGGATGGATGCTTGACAACGAACGGACGGTTGCAGATTGATTTTTTCCAATCCCCCTAGTTTTGGACGGATTACGGATTTGAGGTTCCTTTGGCTGCAACCGAATTGTCAAACCGCGAGCACCCCTAGTAATTTATAAGACTTCGTATTTTCAATTTGTTTAGATATTCTGATTATATTTTTAATTGACAAATAGTTTAAACATTCTGTTGAATATGTTCTGTTGAAAAAGAGTTTTAAACTTGAATATATTTTTTGAATTGAAAAAAATTAATGTATTATTTATCTATATTTTTTGGTTTTTAAATCTAACTCTAAAAATAATAAATAGAAAATATGATATATGCCGGTTGATTTTTATTTTTAAAAACAGATATAGATGTAATAATATAAAGGCATACAATCTTTATTACTGCTTTGTTCAAGGTTTTGGTGGTTTGAATTGTTTTTATAAATGAGTCATGCTGTGATTGTAATATGTGAATGAGGCATGCAGTGATTGTAATATTCTAAAGTTTCAAACTTTCTTTCTTTAGATGAAGCATGCAATGATTATAATACTTTTTTAAGTCATTGACTATAATACTTTTTTTTTTTTTTTGAGGAAGTGTACAAGCTGAATTATATTGAAAAATTATAAAATTTTAAACTGCCAAACCGATTCGCATGCATCCGTTAATCCGCTCAATCCACATCCGTCGAATTGGCGGACGGATGCGGATTGATTTTCTCTAATCCACTAATTTGGCGGACGGATGGTGGATTGAAAGTTCCGTGGCTGCAACCGACCCGCGCCTATCTCTACCAATAAGTCTTGGCTCAAGCTTTAATCTTTAGAAATTTGTTTTGATTTTTTGTCCAATTCATGAGATACTTGGCCCACTTATTTATTTATGTTTGGATTAGAAAACATATTTTTAAATAGGGTAAATTACATTAACACCCCTTGAGGTTTATATTTATTACAGTTCTCCCTTCATGTTTTGGAAATTATATCTCATTTCCTGAGATTTAAAGTTTCATTACAGATTCTTCCTAAGCAATTTAATTTTTTTAAATATCAAATTTTCCCTCACTGGGTAAATTACGTTGACACCCCTCACATTTTAGAAATTACAATCCCCTCCCTAAGGTTTAAAGTAGCATTACCAATTGCCCCATCGATTACTATTAGTTGAAAAAAAAATTCATTGAAAAAAAATTAATTGGAAAAAAAAAATTAATGGAAAAAGTTTTTTGTTAGTAAAATTTTTAAATTTCTGATTCAAAACCAACGTAAACTCATTTTTTCAATTTACATTTTTTCTTCAAATTTACAAACTGAGACAACCATTTATAAATCAAAAAAATTATCAAACAAGTTTTTTATGACAGTTTTTAAAATTTTTGTAAATATAAATTGAAAACTAAAAACGAAATGGTTACCAAACAGGCTTCAGATGGTAAAAATGTCGTAAAATTAACAAATAATTAAATAAGTTGCCAACGAAAGAAATGACTTATCAAAAGATTTTTAGGCTATGTATGGTTTGATTTTTAGAAATTTTTTTTTATAAATTAAAAATTAATTTGGTTAAGAAATAAAAAATAAAAAATAATTATCATTTTAACTTTTGGACAGGTTATATACATACGTATGGCTGTTTTAATTTAATTTGTGAAAAATTATTTCTAACTACTCGAAAGATAAAAATGATATAAAAATGATAATTGTTTTTTATTTTTTATTTCTTAACCAAATTAATTTTTTATTTTAAAAAAAATTCTAAAAATCAAACCATACATAGCCTAAGAATCTTTTGATAAGTCATTACTTACATTGGTAACTTATTTAATTATTTGTTAATTTTACGACATTTTTACCATCTGAAACCTGTTTGGTAACCATTTCGTTTTTAGTTTTCAATTTATATTTAGAAAAATTTAAAAAACTGTCATAAAAACTTGTTTGATAATTTTTTTGATTTATAAATGGTTGTCTCAGTTTGTAAATTTGAAGAAAAAATGTAAATTCAAAAAATGAGTTTACATTGGTTTTTAATTAGAAATTTAAAAATTTTACTAACAAAATTTTTTTTCAAATAATTTTTTAATTTTTTTTTCAAAGAATTTTTTTTCCAACTAATACTAATCGATGGGCAATTGGTAATGCTACTTTAAACCTTAGGGAGGAGATTATAATTTCTAAAATATGAGTGGTGTCAATGTAATTTACGTAGTGAGGGAAAAATTGGTATTTAAAAAAATTAAATTGTTGAGGAGGGAATCTGTAATGAAATTTTAAATCGCAGAGAGGGAGATGTAATTTCCAAAACATGAAAGGAAGAACTGCAATAAATATAAACCTCAGGTGGTGTCAGTATAATTTACCCTTTTAAATATTTTTATAACAAAAATAAAAAATATGAGCATCCACCTTATTTGGCAATTTTTTAAAACGTTACCATTTTTCCTAATTTTTCTTTCCTTCAATTATAATAAATAAATCCATATTAATTTTTTTCCCTATTTTGAGGTCCTTTTATTGAAGAAGAATCTGAAAAATTGAAGGAAAAAAAAAAAAGAATATAAATAAAAGACAAAAAATAAAATAAAATTAACCCTACTTGAGTTTTTCTCAATAACAAAAAAAAGTAACTTTTTTAAAATTAGACAGATGCATTAATTTTGTTCTCCAAAAATTTCATTCTCAAAATAAATAAATAAAAAAATACTAAAATTGCATTCAACAAACCATTCATGCAATATAAGTTTGTACAAAGAGAGCTTTTTTGATAAATTCACTTTCTAAGAGTTTTATTCTATCCAATCCATATTCTTTTTAATTATTCCATTAGGTCCTATTTGAGATAAAAAGACCAAAATATCATTTTCATCTACTTATGTTCCATTTAGTTCACATTATTTTCTTGTATTTCAATAAGTCCTATGGGTGACATAATTACCAAAATACCCCTAATGTGAATGTTCATATCGTCAATGTGTAGGGGTCCGACCCATATACAATGTGAATATTCATATTGACATATTAACATTCACGTTGATAGGAGTGTAAAATTAGCCATGACTGTGGGCCCGAAACTCGCTGGTCAATGGGCGCGCCATTGACAATGTGAATATTCACATTGACATGTTAACATTCACATTAATAAGAGTATAAAATTGACTCGTGTCCCATGGGCGGCCCAAAGCCCGTGGGTGGCCCGGGGCGAGCCCGGCCTGGCCCGTGACAATGTGAATATTCACATTGACATGCTAAGATTCACGTTGATAGGAGTGTAAAATTGGCCTGACGCCTGGCGGCTTTGCCTCATGGCCCGACCCGTTGATAATGTGAATATTCACATTGACATGTTAACATTCACATTAATCAGAGTGTAAAATTGACTCGCATCCCATGGGCAGCCCGGGACGAGCCCGGCCCGGCCCATGACAATGTGAATATTCACATTGACATGTTAACATTCACATTGATAGGAGTGTAAAATTGGCCCGTGGATCGGTGAAGCTGGCCGCCGTGTCGGCCTAGCCTCGAGCTTAGGTCGCGCTTGGGCGAGCCTAGCCATTTTTTTTTTAATTTTTTTACCAAAATTTTATTATTTTCCACCAAAAAAAGACATTGCGTCTCGAGTGGGCTGGGCCTCGAACCGAGCCTTGAATGGGCCGAGACGACGGGCCGAGCCGGGCTTCAAAGTGATGGCCTAGGCCCTAACTTAGGGTCTCGGACATGCTCGGGCTCGAACCCAAACAAGCCTGTCCTGGGTCGTGGGCGGGCTTTGGGTAGCCCACGGGCCGCGGGCCAATTCTACATTTCTATCAATGTGCATATTAACATATCAATGCGAATATTCACATTGTCAACGGGTCAGGCCGGGCCTACCCCGGGTTGCGGGCGAGCTTCGGGCAGCGGGCAAATTTTACACTCCTATCAATGTTAATGTTAACATGTCAATGTGAATATTCACATTGTCACGGGTCGGGCCAAGCCCGCCTCGGGCTGCGGTCGGGCTTTGGGCCGCCCACGGGCCGCTGCCCAATTTTATACTCTTATCAATGTGAATGTTAACATGTCAATGTGAATATTTACATTATGTGAATATTTACATTGTCAACAGGCCGGGCCAGACTCGTCCCGGGCCGCGCCACAAGGCGTGGGCGGGTTTCGGGCAACCACGGGACGCAAGCTAATTTTACACTCCTATCAATGTGAATGTTAACATGTCAATGTGAATATTCACATTGTCAACGGGCCGGGCCGAGCCCGCCCTGGGTCGCGGGCGGGCTTTTGGCCTCCCATAGGCCGCGGGCCAATTTTGTACTCTTATCAATGTGAATGCTAATATGTCAATGTGAATGTTAACATATCAATGTGAATATTCACATTGTCACGGGTCGGGCCAAGCCCGCTTCAGGCTGCGGTCGGACTTCGGGCCGTTGGCCAATTTTATACTCTTATCAATGTGAATGTTAACATGTCAATGTGAATATTCACATTGTCAATTGTCAACAGTCGCGCTACGGGCCGTGGGTGGGTTTCGAGCAACCACGTATGTGGCTAATTTTACATTCCTATCAATGTGAATGTTAACATGCCAATGTGAATATTCACATTGTCAATGGGGCGGGCCGGCCCCGCTCCGGGCTGCGGGCAGGCTTTTGGCCGCCCATGGACCGCAGGCTAATTTTATACTCTTATCAATGTGAATGTTAACATGTCAATGTGAATATTCACATTGTCAACGGGCCGGACCAGGCCTGCCCCGGGCCGCTATCAATGTCAATGTTAACATGTTAATGTGAATATTCACATTGTCACGGGTCAAGCCAAGCCCGGCTCGGGCTGGGGTCGGGCTTCGGGCCGCTGGCCAATTTTATATTCTTATCAATGTGAATGTTAACATGTCAATATGAATATTCACATTGTCAACAAAGTCGCCCGCTTACCGCCGCGGGCGGTTTGACGACTACGGGGCGCGGACTAATTTTACACTCCTATCAATGTGAATGTTAACATGTCAATATGAATATTCACATTGTCAACGGGCCGGGCTGGACCCGCCCCGGGCCGCGGGCCAATTTTATACTCTTATCAATATGAATGTTAACATGTCAATGTGAATATTCACATTGTCAAAGGGTCAGACCGGGCCCACACCGGGCCGCCCATGGGTCGTGGGCAGGTTTCACTCCGCCACGGGACGCGGGCTAATTTTACACTCCTATTAATGTGAATGTTAACATATCAATGTGAATATTCACATTGTCAACGGGCCGGGCCCGCCCCAGCTCGCGAGCGGATTTCGAGCCGCCCACAGGCCAATTTTACATTCCTACCAATATGAATTTTAAAATATGAATGTTCACATCATAAAATTGCTAACCGTTCAAAAAATATTTATAAGGGTATCAAAATTAAATATAAGGGCATAAGTGTCCAAGAAAATAGTATAAATCAAGAAAAATGACTTTATGGAATAAAACTATACATACATGAGACTAAATGGGTTAAAAAATTTCTTCATGGATTTCTTGGATTAAAGCACTTCTAAATGAGATTTATCAATAAAAATCTTTTGTACAAAAATAGTAATTACCGAAATTTAAAGTAGGAGTTTCTACAATGATCCTTAAAAAAAATCAAATATAAACACTTGATAAAAAAATACAAAATAAATTTAAGAAAAATTGCTAAAGAAAATATTTTTCACCCTAAAAGTTATTGGGTAACAACATAGAAAGTCGTTTGGGCATAAATCATAGCTCATATTGCAATTCATACAACCTCTACGACAAAAGATAAATATATAAATAAATAAATTAAATAGAAAATCAAAACAAATAAATCAAAAGTACTTAAAAATTGAATGCTTTATTACATACCTGCATTCACATTTTTTATGTTACAATTCATACAACACTAAAATAAAAATATAAAGAAAAAAAAAAGTCAAAACAAATAAATAAAAGTGTAAAAGTTAAACGCTTAATTACATATTTCAATTCATTATCAACTTTACACATTGCTAAAAAAAAGTGAAACACAATTCATAATGTGGTAAAAGATTGAGTAGGCATTAAGTTATACCAAGAGAAATATAAAAACTTCCCAAACGGAGGCAAAATAGAAGAAGATGATGATAATTTCAATAATAATCACATTTCACAGTTTTTCTCTTCATAGTGTTTTTTTTCTCTCTTGCTATGATATGTTCTTATGGTATGAAGTGAGAAATGATAGTAATAGCTTCTTAAGGAATTGCAATAATGTTTTAGGGAAAAATTGATGTATTGAAATTGTAATGTTGTAGGGTTTTAAAATTGAACAAAATATGGAATGGGAGAAAGTTAGGTAAAAAGTAAAAGTCTTATATTTCCTTTTCAAATTTTATAAATTATAGTATAATAATTAATAGCCAATAGTGTTTTTATAAAAAATAAAAAAGTAACAATTTTAGGAAGAGGAGTTAGAGGCTTTAGAAACTCTATTTTGCTTAATGTATATATTAGCATATTACTCGTACTATACATAAATATAAATAAATAATCAAAAATTAGTTTATAAATTAAAATAATAATATAAAATTTATTTAAATTATATCGTAAAAATGATTCATAATCAATTAAATTTTATTCGTTTTTATTACACATAAGAGAAGATTTTTACCAATTAAATCTTTTCTTAAACACAATTCATAATGTGGTAAAAGATTTTTTTAAATATTTAAAAAATTAAACATCAAGAGAAATAAACAATGGAATATGCGAATTGATTCATATATTTTAGTGTTACAAAAATTTAAATTTTAAAACTGATCCTTTTCAAATTTTTAAATTTAAATTTTTAAATGGATTAATTAACTTTATTTTTAAAATATGTAAATCAAGACATAATAAGTTTTTTTTTAAATGATTCAATAATTTTTTTTAAAAAAAAAATTATTAATTAATTTTCCTTTTCAAATTTCTAAATTTAAATTTATAAATAGATTAATTAACTTTCTTTTTAAAATGTGTAAATCAAGGGATACTAATTTTTTTTAAATGATTCAATAAAAGCTAGAAGATTTTTTTTTTTTTTTTTTTAAATTTAAGATTGATTAGTTAACTTTTCTTTTCAAATTTCTAAATGAATTAATTAACGTTCTTTTGAAATGTGTAAAGTAAGGCATAATAAGATTTTTTTTAAAAAAATAATAAATTTGATTAGTTAACTTTTCTTTTAAATTTATAGATTAATTAATTAACTTTCCTTTTAAAATGTATAAATCAAGAAATACTAAGATTTTTTTAATAATTCAATAAAAATTAGTCAATAGAATATTTTTTAATTATTTAAAAATAAGAATTATAGAAAAATAATATGAGTGTTTTGAGTTTCACCAAACACTTCTCATAGGAAATTTTATTTTCTTTAATATATAATATAGATATAGATAGATATGCCAAATTCCATTCACAATATTAAAGAGAATGGGCTTATTCTTTTTCTTTTTTTAATAAGTACAAAACCTCGTCACTTCTAAGTTTCATTAAATTCTCAATATTTTTTTATGAGTGATTTTTTTAAAAAAAATAATATATAATTTCACTTTTTAGAATCACTTTATAGACTTAAGAAAAGGAATTTTTTTTTTAAGATCCCTGATATTAAGATTTTATAGCATAAAGGACACTCAATATTTCATAATGTCTAAGGTCTCTCACCATCGATCCAGATAAAATTTGACCCAGAGAAAATTCGATTCAGAGAATTTTTCTGGACACATCACAGAGAAAATTTTACACATCTCAAATTTTTCTAGGTTCAAATAAGAGAAAATTGAAATTTCTCTGGGTTGAAACTAGAGAAATTTTTTTCCTTTTCCTTTTCTTATTTCAACTTTTGTTTATTACAATACTGTTATTGTTGACCATTACTCCATATCTAGTTTATGCAACCATTTATGTATAAACTAATATTTCTACAAAACCCTTTACAATGACATTAGAATTAAACATTCAAAAAATACAAGGACCAACCAACATTCCAATCTTTAGTGAGCATTTTGTGTTGTATGATTTTCCTACCTGGCTAGATCTGGATAAACTTGGCTGCCTTGATCTCACACGTCTCTAAACATCGAAAAAAATGAGTTGAACCCTTTAGATGAAGCCCTGCCCAAGATCTACAGTAGCAAGTTACTAAACGAATTCATGGTCCTAACTTTGTTCACAAATTTTTTTGGCTTTGTTCACATAGAATTGAAATTTCTCTAACTCTATTCACAGAGAATTCCTCTGACTTTGTTCACAATTTTAAACCAAAGAAAATTGTTTTAACTAAACTAGAGAAATTTTAGCACAATGATTTTAAATCAGAGAAATTGTTTTAACCAAACCAGAGAAATTTTAATCAAACCAGAGAAATTGTGTTTGTTCACTATTTTAAACTAAAGAAAATTTGAGTATAACAAAAAATCAAACACCTTCTTCGTTGAATAACAAAAATTCTCTCCTTGGCATTTCATCAAACACCTTCTTTGCTAAATTCATGTCCCCAGCTCCCGAATACATCTTTTTATGTGGATTTCTTCATTAAATGCTGTATGAAGATTTTAAGATTTAGTTTATTGAGATCAACAACAAAGACAATGAAGAAGAAACAAGAAAAAAGTAAGAAAAGCAATGATGAATATTTTCTAGTTATGCTTGTGGATATGTAACTGATGCATTTTGTTTTTACTTTTATATTTGCTATAATGCTTTATAAATCTTACTAGTGCTCTGCTTCTTGATATTTGTCCTCCAAGGACAGTGATATTTGTCGACGGAGGACTCTTCATTAGAGGACTAGTGATCAAAGGAACAACAATGAGGAGTAGTACTCTGCTTCATATAAATCTTGTTGTATAAAGCACTATCAGGAATCTTCATTTAAATTGACGATCTCCATTGGTAAAGCTTTATAAATCTTGTTAGTGCGAATTCCTCCGTCATAGTCAATGCCAATGAAGCTTTGAACAATGCTGCAGACGAAGAGAAAAGAGAGAGAGGAATTGTTTGGTGCAAGAAGAGAGATGAGAGAGTGGGTGTTATATATGGGTGTGGGTGAGGGACCTTAGACTACAAAAAAATTTATTGTGAACCTGTCTCATTATTAAAAGTTGGAAAGAGATGTTAAACCAATTTTCCCCTTAAGAAGATGATTGGTTAATAATTAGATTTTCTTCACATATCATTGAATCTAAAAAGTAGATCTAACTTTTGACTCTGAATAGTAATCTATTTGTTTGATTTTGATTTCCGAAAGTCACTTTTCAGAAAATTCACTTTTTATTTTTAATATTTTTTTTTTGTTTTTACTGAATTTTTTTAATATTTTAAGTATTTTTTTTTTAAATTTTTAAATACACCTAACATAAATATACTTAAAAAAGTATAATATGTGTGATTTTTTTTAAAAAAAAATTCACTAAATGCCAAAAATATAGTATATATATATTTATATTTTTGTGTATTTATTAATCTTTTAAAATATTCTTTTACAAATATTTTATTATACATCTAAGTAAGGTGCATCTAAAAAAAAAATTTACTTAAAATTTTAAAAATATCCACCAAAAATAAAAAAATACAAAAAATACAAAAATTTAATTTTTAAAAAATTAAAACCAAACACATTTTGATTTTTTTTTTTTAATAAGTACAAAGCTACCTACTTAGAATTTACTATTTAACTCTTTATAGAAAACTATCGTTAAAAAACACTACCAAATACATTTCTTTTTATAAGTACAAATAAGTACAAATACATTTCTTTTCATAGATAAACTACCATCCTAAATTGCTATTATTTTCATTAATACATGTAAAATATGGTGAAACCCAAAATCATAGCCATGTGTTTGGTGCAGCTTAAAAGTTGCTTATTTCAGCTTTCAGCTTAATTTAAGTTATTTTGATGTGTTTGATTTAGCTTATAGCTTATAACTTGTATCTTTTTAGAAGTCAGAAATCAGCTTATTCTTTGAGTGAGGCAGGAGATGCTTAATTTATAAGTCAAAAATCAGCTTATGTTTATAGTTATAAGCTACAAGCTGTTTAGGCATAAACTATAAACACTTTCCCACAATTCTACTAAACATGACCATTAATACTATTTGAAGCCTATTTATCATAAATATCATATAAAATATCACTCAAGACATGCATTTACCTTTTAATTTTAATATTCAATACCATATTAACACTAGTTGGAACCTATTTATCATAAATATTATATAACATTTCACGCAAGACTCGCCTTTACCTTTTGATTTCAAATACGTACAGTTCCTTTTTTTCCACCATTAGCAACGCACTTGAAAAGGCAGAAGAGTTTGAGCAAGGATCCCCTCTTTACATCATTTCCTATTTACAGGGCATTGAGTTTATTTTTAGGTTTAATTTTCATAATTCAAACTGTTTATATTTTAAAATTTATTTAGTATATTATATTTATAAAAGATTAAATTGATCGAATATCAGAAAGTATGTGTTTGGAAAAATCGAACTAAAACAATTTTTCTAAAAATTTAATAAATAATTTTCCGAATATATACTTTCTGATATTCGATCAACTTTATTTATTTATTTTTTTATAGATATGATATACTAAATAAATTTTAAAATAAGAACGGCTCATATTATCAAAACGGAAGTGATTCATCCCCCGAAATGGGGCCCCGAATCCCCCGAAATGCCATTTCAAGTAAAAAAAATATATATAAAAAAATTAAAAAAAAAAACAGTTTTTAAAAATAAAAATTAAGGGGATTATTTTTAGGGAATTTTTCATTTTCCTTATCAAAATTAATTCTGAAAGTGAGCTCCATAGCCTGCAAGTAAGAAATGTACGGAGAAAGTGCAAGGAGCGAATATTGACTCGAAGATTTTCGTTTTCAAGAGTCTATTTTGCTGTCTCTCTCTCTTGAAAAGGCGGTAGAGTTTTCGTTTTCAAGAGTCTATTTTGCCCTCTCTCTCTCTCTCTCTCTCTCTCTCCTCAAATATTGTTCACTCTCTGCAAGAAGGGGAGGATCAGAAATTCACATTCTGGGTCGGAACTCACTGGTAATTTGCTGTGAGCAAAAAATGGTGATCATAACCGAAGATATGGTCGAGCAGCTTCAGACTTTGATGGAGCAAAGTCAGCTTCTCATAACCCTTACTTCACAATCTTTGATTTGATTCAAATTTTTTTCTTATTGATCTCCAAAACCGTCCTTACATTTACCATGTTGTCTTTGTTGTTGCAGTTGATGAGCCACTTAAGATTTCCTTCAAGGTACTTATGCATTTCAAGTGTGTTATCAGTTGTGAACTACCAGATCTGTTATTTATAGTATGAACATCTAAATATCTGATGAGTTGGTGATCTGGGTTACACTTGATCTTGGGTCTGATCTCTTTTGTTCTTTAATTTTTTTGTATGTGGGTTTGGTTATACTGATTGTGCTGGTTAATAAATCCTTTTTTTATTTATTTATTTTCATTTAAGTTGTGGGATTAGGCTTAATAATTTAGTATTATGTTAAGTTTCTTTGATTCTTAAATTTGGATTAACCAGGATTTTTTTAATGCCACATTCCTAGTCTGAAAGACCCTTTTAACCCTTTTAAATTTTGCATGGATCAATGTTCATAATGCTACCCTTGAAGATGGAAAGTGAATCTCCATTAGCTCATTGAAATTTCCGAATGATCAACTCTGCAATCAGTGTTAGAATCAATAGGTCTTCAAATCGTTCATTTGAAAAAATGGAAAGCCTTCTTATTGGATGATCATGATACTTCCCAAAAACCAAAATTCTTGATCAACGGAGGAACAATATCACCATTTTTGTTCAATAAGATACCAAAGTGGATGATTGACTCATTCCATACTGGAAACTAAATTTTTATGTCGGTTAGACCTCTAGAGCTTATCTATATT
The DNA here is from genome assembly GCA_025200525.1 of Camellia lanceoleosa. Classification (NCBI taxonomy): domain Eukaryota; kingdom Viridiplantae; phylum Streptophyta; class Magnoliopsida; order Ericales; family Theaceae; genus Camellia; species Camellia lanceoleosa. The sequence continues at coordinate 179,361,046 of CM045764.1, read as the reverse complement.
CCTTATGTTTTTAAGCTTATAGTTTCTTTGAAAGCTGGTCAATCCTTTTCCTATTTAAGAAAGAAAAGGTTATGGGTATTAAGATTTGAGACTTTTAAACAAAGTAAAATGGTGAGTATTCGGGAATTGATAGCATCAGGATTCAAAATCAAATTAACATGTTCGGGCAAAGAAAGAAATCGAAAAACTAGGTCCTTAAGGCATCATGGGCTATGAGAGGGCAGAGCGCACATGTTGTCGTAATTTCAGAATTCGGAAGAACTACTAAATTGTGCATAATTCAAGGTTTTGTATGACATGTTATACAAAAAAATTGGTTTACTTTTTAGTTTGGAATGAAGCAAAGAGTGCACTTACTATGCTTTTCATGTTCTGCTGCATGCGTGCAGACTACAACTGGTTAATGGCATAAGAAAATAGGAAGAAAAATCTTGTTGGTGTCAATTTCCTTGGATCAGTTGTAAAGTCTATGTTTGTTACATCATTGCATAAACAGAAAACAACTATGAGTTTTGTCTTGATTTGCAGAATATGCATCAAGGATTTCCAAAAGAAACTCTGGTGCGATTTCTCAAAGCTAGGGAAGGGAATGTTTCCAAGGCCCATAAAATGGTTAGATGCATTTAATTTCAGTTGAAATTTTGAGATTAATTATTGTTTTAGAACATTATTTATGAAGTTATCTCCATTTCTCACTGATTATACTAAACTTTCTCAGCTGCTTGACTGTTTAAACTGGAGGATACAAAATGAGATTGACAATATATTGGCGGTGAGTTTTTATTGTTATTTGAAAACCAGCTAAGCATCCTTTGCTGTAGCAGATTATTTTATTAATCTTTAAGCAGACTAGGCAGTGTTTGTGTGTTGATTTATGATTCAATTGTGACGCAATGCTAATGCAAGATGTTCTGCTTTAAATTACGGAATTTAATGTGGTGAGCCCATACTTGAGATCGATCTTTTCATGAATATCAGAATTGTATATGCTGAACTCTCCTACAATCTTCATTGCTTTGCTTTTGCATCTTGGGGCTTGAAAAAAGATTTTAGTGAAACTACTTCAGATAACATTATCTGTTGCATCTAAATTATTAGCTTGAAAACCTTGCAACAAATCTAGTGGCCTACATAAGGGCACAACTTAATGTGTCCATAAAATTCATGTTTGTGCCTCAGGTTTTCATTGTGAGGGTGCTTGGCACCCAGAACGTAAGTAGGTTCCATTATTAGCCAAGACTATCAAAGTTTATTTCCTTTTGAACTCTGGCCACACTGTTTCTTGAACTTAAATTATTCATGGAAGTTGTATCGACTTACATTGAAGTTAAAAACTGTAACACTATTCTCAACTCATCAAGATTTAGAACATTGAAAATGGTATTGATTTTAGAAGATCATGGTAGTTTACATTTTAATTTAAATCATGTTCATAAGACAGATCTCACTGGGTCATTAATGATGTACTTCATCACTGATTTTAATTGGTCCTCTATGCAGAAACCAATTATCCCTACTGAATTGTACAGAGCAGTGCGTGATTCACAGCTAGTAGGAATGTCAGGTTACTCAAAAGAGGTATTCGCTTAATAAAAAATCATTTCCTTTAACTGCCAATTAAATCGGTCCAGGACTCAAATTTTGTTTGGCCTTACCAGTGAAAGTGAAGTTGCTCTTATTGTGATCTTAATAAACAAGAACTATTGCATGGTGATCATGATGTTCTGCTGCTCATTCTTTCTTTTTTTACTTGGTAAAATTTTCCAGGGTCTCCCTGTCGTTGCTGTTGGTGTGGGGCTCAGCACCTATGACAAAGCATCTGTACGGATGTGATTTTTTTTTCTTTCCCAGATGTCTTGATTTTGATATTAAATTCAGCATCATCAAGGATTGATTTGTTCCATACTTCTATAAATGGGGCATGATGATTTGCTAATGCATGAAGTCAATCATGCATGAAAAATTCATTGCAGCTTGGTTCATTTATGCAATTTTGCTCATAATGAAATGCATTTTCTATTCTACGGTGGTTAATTGTTTATTTGTTTTGTATTTTAGATTCACTATTATGTTCAGTCACACATCCAAGTGAACGAATATAGGGACCGTGTAATATTGGTGAGTATGATTCCTGCAGACTTGCACTTGCTTAACCATATATCTTGATTATAGCTTCTCTTGTAGCCTAACTAATTGTTTGGTTGTAGCCATTTGCATCAATGAAGTTTGGACGGCATATTGGTACATGTGTGAAGGTTCTGGATATGACTGGTTTAAAGCTTTCAGCACTAAACCAAATTAAGGTATTTCTCTTTTGTCTGGGAAAGTTTCCGTGATCAACTCTCCTAGTGCTCATTAAATATTCAATTTTATTGGCAAAGTACGTGGTATTTTTTTTCCAGAGTTATCTGGAGACCTGAAATTAACTTGTATTTGATTTTTCAATTGATCTTGTGGTTTCATGTACTACTTACTGTGGGATTAAAAGCAATATTTCACAAACACAACCTCTTTCTCCCCGACTTTTGCCTTTGGATCAATAAATCCAAATGTCAACTCTCTCTTAGGTAGAACTCACCATTGAAAACCGGCTTGCTAGGAGAGGGTGCCCAAGAGGCTTATAGGCACATGGCCGGCCTTTGTTAACTGATGTGGCCTATAGGTCACCCCTTTTGTGGCTTAAACTGCAAAGCCACACCTATCTAATCATACTTGCGTAGTTGTGTTTAATCCCATACTTGACGTGGTGGCTTGCTTTGATATCAAATGATATAGACCCATTAAGTTGTCACAAATTTATTTTTTTTCATGCAGTTTGTTCCTTGGGAACACATATTCACACTTTTATGTTTGCTTTCAGCTATTGACTGTTATATCTACCATTGATGACCTGAACTATCCGGAGAAGACAGATACATATTACATTGTTAATGCACCATACATATTTTCAGCATGCTGGAAGGTTTGCTTTTATCTTCGTCTTTAACAAAAGATGTCAACTATTCATCTTTGTTAATAAACTTTGACTTTGGCAGGTTGTGAGGCCTCTTTTGCAAGAAAGAACGAGGAAGAAAGTTCAGGTCCTGCCAGGTTGTGGGAGAGATGAGTTGTTGAAGGTATGGAAACCTTAATCATCCTGGTTTTGTGGCCAGTTTTTGCTTTCCACTGGTGCATTATTCATTGTATTTGTGTTGAAACTGTCTTCTTTCTTCACGATGTACATGTCCATTTCTATACAGCATGATACTTGTAGAAACCCCAGATCTTACGTAATGTTGTTTTATAAAGCTAATGGTTCCTCCCTAATTTATGGTAAAAGCAATAGTGGTGAATGAGATGATCTTAAAGTAGTAGCAGAAACTATTACTGGTGAATATTGTGTGGCAGTAGAGTATATTTAAGGCATCAGAATTAGATGGCCCTTAATAGAGTCCAATGCAAAGAACAGGTTTCTAGCTGACCCAAGGTTTTCCATATCTAATCTTTTTGCATATGCATTTGTCTTTTATATGTGGTTGATTGTCATTGGTAGCTGCCTCTGTCATACCGTAATGAGCCATTCAATTCTAAACTTACATGTTAAGCTTGGCAAGTGCAAAAGCAGGTTCTCGTTTTTCAAAAGCTATCAAAATGTTGCTTATTGACAATAAAATGGGCAAGAACTCTGTTGAAAAAAAAAACATAATAATAAAATCAGATTTTACCTCTTCTTTTCTTTTCCACAAGTTTCTGGGGAACCAAACGGTCAGAAGACCACTAATATAAGTGGACTGGATTGGGCTGGACCTATGTTTTCTTCTTATATATATGTCGCACCTTTGATGTTGTTTCGCTACTTGGATGCAGATAATGGATTATGAATCTCTTCCACATTTTTGTAAAAGAGAAGGATCTGGATCATCTCGGCATTCTAAAAATGGAACCACGGATAATTGTTTCTCATTGGATCATCCCTTCCATGAACAGCTCTATATTTATGTCAAGCAACAGGCTGTGGTTAGGGAGGCACCAATCAAGCAAGGCTCATTCCATGTGGATTTTCCTGAACCAAACCCAGAAGATGCCAAAATTGCTGAAACTATAGAATCTGAGTTCCATAGGCTTGGGGATCAGAATGGGATTTCCAACTCACTACATGACCTGAGTATCAATGGTGATTGAAAGCTCACGGAAAATTACTATTTCTGAATCTGATGGCTGTATCTGCAGCTGCACCTGATATGGCGTAGCACATTGCTCGCCAAAGTACACAATAACTGCTGCTGTTGGATGAGGAGGGTTTTAATTTAGGGATGTAATAGCAATGCCTTGTGTCAGCTCGATGCAGATTTGGTAGCTCTGATCTGACATTGCTACCTAGGGTGGTTAGATAATTGTATTGTTGTTGACCAAATATGTATTAATCACTTAATCAATGATATGATGTTCACAAATTAGTTTCACTTGCTGAAATGAAAGTGATCCAATCCTATTTTCATCCAAATGCAAGATGGTTCTATGGTGATTTCCTTTAAGAAAGAAGAAACAACCTCTCTGGTTTTCACTACAGAAATTACTCTTTTGATGCATGTGGCAATCCAGTTTATGTGTTCAAACAATGGACTCTGCTTCTTTGACATCTGTGACTCTGGTTGTATGAACAGTTCTGGTGAGGAAGACTCTTCCAAGAAGAAGAGAAGTCTTCTCAACAGCTTGTTTTTCATTGATGACAGAAAAAGTTTTCTTTTGACTTTTATTTTTGTGTATACTAAACGCTAAAAAAAACAAAATTCCGTCTAAATAAACAGTGCACTGTTATCGTTTATTTCATGATCAGAAATATGATAAAAAAGTGACGAAAGACTAAACCCGTTGTGGCAACTCATTTTGTGACGAGGCAATGCTCTTGAATGATGTACCATTTACAGCACTTGACAGCAAAGAATTTTTTGACAAAGCCAAAATGATCCATACTTTGATTCAGGTTGGTAATACAAACCAATGTATCCGGCAACAAACAAATGCATATCTAATGTGGAGAATGTACTTCAAATTTTGGAGACCAGAAAAATTCATATACATAGACGAAATCCACATTTTAGAGATCATGGATGCATTGGAAACAAACATAAACCCACTATCCTGACCCAAATTTGAACATATATATATATATATATATGTGACGGTTCACATCCTTCTCCCCTTAAAATCTGCAAGATCTTTCTGGAGATGCATTTAACTTCAAGTATTTACCTCAACTGTTTGTAACAATTATATGCAACAGCAACTGACATGGCAGCACCAATAACAGCAAGAGCTGCATATGTATCCTCACGCTCCCAGCTCTCTAACCATGTTGGCATAGTGCACATCCTGCGAGTACTAGCTGCTTTACCACTATTCTTCCGGGAAATTTGTCTTTTGGTGCTCTTCTTTTCAGCTGTCAACTTTGCCTCCCTCTCGTTAAGATTAGCATTATCTATCTTTTCGGGTAAAGAAGGATTCTGACAACAGGGGGAGTTTCCATTTGCCCGGAAACAACCCATACCTGCAACTTGAGATCCGCACACAACACTGCTGATCTCATTTGTTTGTGTTGGCTCTTTTGAGCTGCTTCCAACATTGGCCTCGTTGTTTAGTTGAAGCCTTAAATCCTGGGATGTTTTCTGGTCTTCCTCTGATAAACCCATCCGTCCCCTGATGTTAGGATTCATAAGTTGAATGAATACAGAGTGAGACTCATTAAATAAAAAAGAAAAGAAAAGAATGAACCATGCGTTTATCTGTGTTTGTGAGTGCTAGAAAGGGCATGTAAATGTTCAACAAAATTACTATAAATGTGCATCTCAGGCTGCCACCTAGAGACCTCTATGTTGATACTTTCTGAGCCGCTATTAATATCAGCCATGCGAGTTGTACAAATAGCCTGGGCAAAATCTCATCATATGGGAGACACACTGGGGTGAATTTGTTCGAGGGCCTGTCAGTGTCGCAAGTTTGACATGTACTTTTGATACTGGGAATAACGGGTGTGCTTGTTTAAAAATGAAGTACCCTCATATCGTGAGTATTCTTATTTACGTTCCCATGACAATCAAAACTTTAGAATACAAAAGAAATTTGACAATCATAATTATAAAGCTGATTATAAGTAGAAAACAAGTAAATCATTCAAGAATATGAAATATATTTTAACAATAAAGATTACGACGTAAAATTTATGCTTTGATTATCCAAAATAAAGAAAGAAATACTATACTGACCTCTAATCCTCAAAAAATTTCAAATCACTGTTGTAATACTTGAATTTATGATAACCAATGAAGGCAACAAGTTATTCAAGGACAATACAATTTCATAGAAAATGAGTACTTTAATAATTTTAAAATTAAAAAACCAATTACCGGTTACAAATTTAATGATGTTAGGCTCGTACAACTAACACTTGCGCCAAAAAGTTTAAGATCTTAACATGTTCCCACAAAGGATAATGAGATTCCTCATAAAGAGATTCCCATTTCTTATGTATTATTCTTGGAATCCCAACACGGGTTAGGGAAAAGTACATCTATAAATTGAAGATCATTCAAAACATTTTGACAACTCTTCTTCATAAGCTTGCAAATTTCTGACCGGACATTTAACTTTTGGGCAATACTCTGAAATCTCCCACACCTCACAACAGAAAATGGGGTAAGAAATTTGTTTTGAGTGCTAATATTCATACATGACTTGAACATCCCAAATTTTCAATTTCTCTTTTGCTCAAATTATAATAGAGCTGTATTTCCCATCATTCTAGTTGGAGGTGCCAACAGAACTTCTGCCAAGATCCTATTATTCAAAAACTTCATGAATCAAACCACTCTAATGCTGACCACTTTCTAAAGTTTCCAAAAAAAAAAAAAAAGATAAAAGGAAAATTACCTCCAAAGCCAATCTACAATTTCTCCTTTCCCAATATGCTGTTCAAGCAAGAGAGGTACATCATCTGGGGTAACATACCCATACCTAAAGAATATTAAATCAAAATGGCTCAAGAATTGTTTATATTTAAAATGTGATCTACCAAGAAAGAAAAGATCCACTTATACTTTACTCATCATATCAAAGAAGATGATGAAAGCATTAGTCCAGAAAATATACGATTAAAAAAAAGAGTTACATCCTTACCAATGACCAGTAACTTCTCCACCAATTTTTGCTCCAAAAATAATCACATTTCCTGCATACTTATGCTCCCCGATGTGTGAGCACGGGCTGACAGAAACTTTACTTTGAAGGCCATATGATTCAATCTCTTCTTTGAATCTAGTAATCACAGCAGGTCCACAAACACCACAACGTCGATCCCTGGTCCCATGAGCACACACAAAGATATAGAAGCCCCTTAGTGCTTCAGGAGTTCCAGGTGGCCATTCACCATCCTTCACAAGCACTTCCTCAACAAATGTGTCAATATCAAAGTGTGTCAATCTCCTGCATTTTATGCAAAAATCACAGTCAAACAATGGAAGGAAAAACAAGATTGTGAAGAGCATCCAAAAAGTAATGAAGAAAGATTGCAATTTGACCTGTATCTGATCATGTCGGGAAAGATTAAAACATCACCATTCGACGTCTCAGTTCCATCACGCCCCTCACATATTGTTAACCGGGTCTTGAGAAAAATGGGGAAAACAATGTAAGAAAACTGTATGCTGTATTACACAAATATGATAGTAAGAAGTAAAGCAAACGCATACAAATACACTCGATTTCAAGATCAAAGCAGCATTGTTGACCAAATAAACTGAAAGCAAACTATTAAAAGTAGGATAAGTGCTAAAAATTCTAAAGACCACAAAAACTTTGTGCTTCACCAGTTCAACAATAATTAATTTGTGCAAACCGTTGAGAGAAGTTTGTTTGACTATAGCTATTCATAACCAATAAATCTTGATAAGCTTAAAATATCATGGAACGTGGACAATACAACCAAGTGCTAATAACCTGTTACTTCACACAGTTTCCAAAAATCACAGAACATAAATAACTTCATCACTCATAGATCCCTATATATTGAACATTTATATCACACTAAGGACATAAATGTCCTGACAAAGCCCCATTGTAGTTCCTTTACAATGTTATAAACCTTTGTGGATCAAAAGAACAGGAAAAAGGAGATTTTGGTTTCAACTATAATAAGGATACAACGATGAAATTAAGCAGGCTAGGAACTAAATCCAACTTTAGCAAGACCATACAAACCTCCCAAATTTTAGTTGCTCAGTCCCCAAATCATTGTTACAATGCCTAGGGCACAGTTATATTTGTCAGTTTCCACAATTGAAATATCATCTAGGTCCCAATCTTCGTGCACCTGAGAACACAACCTTAAAACCCTAGCCCCAGGAAACGAAACAAACACTATATATATATACATATAGAGAGAGAGAGAGAGAGAGAGAGAGCACCCATGAACATTGAAAAACATAAACTTCTGTGAACGAACCCTAAACGGCCCAAACTCAATCACAAAACCTACTCAATATCCTTCAAAATCTCCACAATCCACATCCCAAAATCATCCAAAAACATAAACAATTCACTAAAACAACACAAACCCAGTTCGAATCACTATATATTAAACCAACCCACAGAAATAATTAATCCAACAAAGAGAACCCACAAACCTGTTTCCTCCAAAATCTCCACAATCCACATCCCAAAATCATCCAAAAACATAAACAATTCACTAAAACAACACAAACCCAGTTCAAATCACTATATATTAAACCAAACCCACAAAAGAATTTAGTCCAAGAAAGAGAACCCACAAACCTGTTTCTTCATATCACCCTTCTTAGCCATGAGAGCAGCGGAGAGAAGCCTGGGCAGTCGATCGGACTCAGCGGCCTCGATGCGAGGAGGCCACACTTGAGGGTTCTTATAGCACAGAAACAAATGGCGATCGTAGTAGTCTACGGTCCCAACCAGTGGGCTCTGCCGGAATTCAGTCCGAAAGAACCCAAACTCGGAATCGCCGCCGCCGTCGAGGCCGAGAAAACCCTCATTATTGAAGCTTCCAGAGGCACTCCCAATTTGGGAATTAGGGTCGAGAAGGAAACTGTCTCCGTCGGAGACTGCGATTGGGGACGATGTTGATGATGGGTTCATGAATGTCAGAGGCTCATCCCTATTGCTTGCCATTCAAGTGTTCGACAAAATCACACAGAGAGAAAATAAAAAGAGACGATTTTTTTCCCACACAGAGAGTGATAGTGGGAGTGTTGTTTTGGCTGTGACGCGCGTTTAGGTGGACTTTGGTCAATTAGTGTGATGACCTGAACGGACACGTGTCAATCAGGGGACATTCTACTATGGTGTTTTTTTTTTGGGGGGGTGTGTGTCAAAGCGATTCACATGTCTTCTTAACATCTCATGTCACTAATATACACCATTCATTCCTGGTGTGGATGACAATTTTGATCAAATAAAACATTTTTAGTCAGACATTGAGAGGTCACATAATAACTATTACTAGTTTTTGTCATATGCTTGGCCTCCAATCATTCTATGATTAGTTAGTCTCACATTTTTTTTGTTGTTGTTGTTGTTGTTATTGATGATCATGATAATATAATATAATTATGTTTGTCAGATTCATTTAATTTTTTTATATAGATAATTTATATTGAAATATAGTTTTTAAATGTCATTTAATAGTATTAGGATCAAGTAATTGACATGTTTCCTTAGATTTTTCTAAAGTATAAACTTGTTTTAGGATTTTAACGTGAAGATTGAAATGAAATGTAGACTGCATAAAAGTAATTTTATATATTTCTTTAATGGGTAATTGCGGTATATTCCAACTTACATCAATTTTATCATTTTGTATTTCTACATCTTCTTCATTAATTACTAATCCTTGATTAGGTATAAAGGGTGGTGTTATTGACCTAGAGCTGACAGAAGAGTTATTTTTAAATAATCGACTCATTTTTCTCTTTTATGAAAATGGCTTATAGTGAGCTTAATACATTGTCTAAACTTATCATGTTTTCACATACTATGTGTTCACACATACCTATTCCGGAAAACCCTTATGAATCCAATACTGCCTAACCAAAGGACTTACCTAGGACCTGGATGAAAGATGGGTGGCTAGTAACAAAGTGGAAATACACAGATAAAGTTTTTGACAAATTAAAAGGGCTGTAAACAATTCCCTAGAGCAAAGGAATTGTCACGACCCAAACCCGCCCCTATAGGTTTAGTATCGTAACCGGCTAGTAATCCTTGGATTACCAAATGCCTCTTGTTAGATTAGCATATAATAAGGGGTTGCGGAGCAAATATACAAAATATACGAGGTCCAATGAGCTGTGATGACATACATGGGACAGAATAATGTAAAACTTTTTATAACAGTAATACAAACTTTACACATCATTTCCAGATACACATTACTAGACGTCTTGTCCAAACACAACATAGTATAAACATAGCCTGACATGATTACAAAAACAGCCATGAAACTAGACTTCAATCGGACCCTCCTCGGGAGGCACAATGGTTGGCTGACAAAACTGATGTGTAGGCCATCAACTCTGGACCTGATCTCGTGCTTATTTACCTACATACATAATATAAATAGTGAGCTAAAACCCAGTGAATAATAACGGAGTAAAGGGTTTTAATGAACGAGTCCGTACAGATTCAAAAATCATAATTCAGTTTTCGTATCAAATTCATATTCTTGTCCAGATCATATACAAAAATCATAAGTCATGCTTAGGCATATGTGGTATATCCATTAACGCTAACAGAACAGATACCGAGCAGATGCAGAACATGTGGGGGTTATAAATAACCAGTTCCATAAAGGAACCTCCGGATCCGAGCAACAGAGAATAAACATGCTGAGCCCCATGATGGAGCCTCCGGTACGGGTAACAGAGTGCAGACATATTAAGTTGCATAATGGAACCTCCGATACCGGGTAACAGCTAACACATATCACATGATGCTAAGGATGCCATGAGTACATGTCAGAAATTAGACAATCATTCATTGTACAGAACATATCATTTTAGAAAATAAATCTTAATTCATCATACATAAAATTAATAAATTTAAATATAACTTTACTAAATTATTACACACAGTTGGCTTCAGGTGTAGACAGACAGAGCAGGCTAATCGAACGGTTTACGGCACGTGACCTACATGACATATAACAAATACACACCTGAAACACACGTTCGAATTATACATAACTTATTTCGTTTGTTCTTAGTGTGTTTCTAGCTTTTAATCCTCATTATAGAGTCTTAAACATGGCCTAGGAATGCCTAGGATGGAATGAGGATGCAAAAATGCATTTGAAAACATTTTTCAAAACTTGCTGAAAATTGGGTCCATGCTCTAGCGTGGCTTTCCTCACTCGAGCGGGCATGCAGACAATAAAGTTTCGCTCGAGCGGGCTGCAAACTTTTGAAAAAGTACTAGTTGCACGTTTTTTACGCTCGACGGACGCTCGATCCCCGCTCGAGCGTGAGACTCAGAACCTCGCTTGAGCGCGGATTCCCTCGCTCGAGCGGACTGTAAAACACATGAACTTTTGAGCATATGCATTTCACGCTCGAGCGTGACTTACGTCGCTCGAGCGGAAGTGCACGTACTCAGAGTATACGTTCGAGCGTGAAGTCCCCTGCTTGAGCATGGATCAAATTTATGGAATTTCCAGCTTTGATTTTCAAGCTCAAACTCAACCTATACACCTCGAAACTTAATTTTTCTGGGCCTAAAACTTGAGGAAATACATGAAAACTCTTAAAACAACATGTTTAAAGGATCCTATCAAGAAATCATGGCCCAAAAGCATACCAATTGTGAAAAAATTCAACTTGAAACTCAAGAATAATTCATGAACATAACATGCATGCAATTCTTTAAACTAAGGCTCCTCAAAACACGATCAAATGCTACCAAATAACATGAAGCTCATTGTTTTCCCAAAATTAAAGTGAATTCAAAACATGCATGAGAGAATTCTTTGAAAATTAAACTCAAAACATGAAAATTTATGCATGCATGCATGGATTGATTTAGTTTCCTCCAAACCTAGCTCAACCTTACATGAATTCATCTAATTCACTAGAATTCTTGCACTAGTAATTCGATTTCATAGTTAAGAGGGTGAATGCCTACCTTAAGTCTTGAATTCTCAAGTGTAGTAGCTTAATCTTCCAAATTCTCTTCAATTTCCTCTAACTTTCAAGCAATTTTCTTGTTGAGTTCAACTCTTTTCTCCCAATCTCTTCCACTCTCGTTTGTCTCTCTTGGATGAGCTCAAAATGTGATGGAATGAAAGAAAAAGATATGAGTGGGCTCAATTGGTGCCTTAAATAGGCTTGGATGCAAGTGTGATTAATTGAGGTTGATTGGTGCACATTAATTTAACCTAATTTAATCGTTCTGAATCGAACTTCGATTGAACCTACCATAAAATTCTAAAAATCCTAATTAGCACATAAATCAAGTCAATTTCGTAATCGAATGCCGATAAGGCCTTCAATTCGCAAGCCAAAACTAGAACGTGAATAGATCTTCCTACGCCCAACAGATACGGACATAACCAATGCAACACACACATGCAGTTTAATTCAGGATTTCACCTTAGTTTCTAATTAGGCATAATTAATCATGGATTAGCGTTATTCAGAGGTCGGGGTTGTTACATGAACAGAGTTGAATAAATAGAAATAGCAGTTCAGTAAGCAAGGGAAATCAATAGCAACTTGGCTCTGATACCAAAAGGAGGTGGAAGCAGGAAAGAGGAAACAGCAAGCAGGAAAGAGGAAAAAACACTACACATTTTAAATTAAAACTTAAAACTTAAAATAAAACATACATAAAATAAAACTTACAATTCTTTACTGGAATGAAGCAAACAGTTCTTCAAAATACATAACTTGAAAACAAATTTAAAAATATAAAGTTACAGAGATAGTTATTTTTCTTGAGAATGAGCACTCAAAATTTTCCAAACTCTGCCTTATTCTTGATTGAAGAGGCTCTTTTATAGATGAAAAGAGTTACAGTGAGCCTTGTGAAAGAGTTACTGTGAGCCTTGTGAAGGAATCTAACTTTGAAAGAAGTACATAGGAGCTGTTTACAACTTTCGGTGAGTGACTAAAGTTGATGGTTGCCTTTGATTGTACTGAATTTGTCAGTTGGATGAATTATGATGAATGATGAATAGTAAAGTTGACTTTTTGATGAATAGTGAACAATAAATTTGATTTTTTTCACTATTCATTGCTTTTTGACGGAGGCATGTAACTGAGGGAATCAATATAGATATATATATATATATATATCAGCAGCTTTTCTCAAAAGAAGAGTATTGATTGAAACTGATAATTATAGCTATATAGAATCAAATGACTGAATTAGGCATATGGGTCCCAGGCATCTTGAAACTGGGGCCCATAAGGATCTTGATTGGTTAAACCCTCAAAAGAGTCTGAACTATTTGAACCTTCTTCTAAACTAGCTTCATCAGATTGTGACTTAGCTTTGGCCATGAGTAGGCGAGCTATTTGGAGGAGTTCATCTTTGGATGACTTGGACTTGACTTCGGGCTTACCCTGTGATAATGACTGTTTAGTCTTGGTTTTTGACTTTGCTTGCTCTGATTTGGGCTTTGCTGATTTGGGCTTAAAAGAACTAGAAGTTGGGCTTCTAAGATTGACTGGAGGAAGTTGGCTTCCTTGTGTTAATGAAGCAGTTGGGTTTTGCTGGGTTTTGACCATGGCAGGTATTGGAGCATGAATATTGACTAGGAATTTTGCTTGAACTTGTTCAATGATGCATGGGATTTTGAAATTATCCCACCATTTAACAAGGTGTTGGCGAAAGATTATGTCATCAGAAATAGCATATTGCCATTTAAATATCCAGGGAATTTTGTATTTGGATATAAAAATGAGCAATGTAGGGAATTTCTTTTGTTGTGGACTGAATGAAAAAACAGTGGAAAAATAGTTGATTTGTTTAATCAAAATAGAGGGGAAGATATCATTAATGGCCCCATACTAAGTCCACCACCGGAGAAACCAGGTGGGGAATTCTGACTTGAATTTATGATCAAATTGAAGAAACCAAGAGTGACTATTTGACTCATTTTGATACAGGAGAACTTTGAACCAAGCATCAATATAATCATAATAACTATATTCAATTGTATGTCCGGGTAAATCTCAGAGTTGAAAAGGAGGACCCCATTCATTCAGAGAGACTATATTGTGAATATACAATGAATGGTGCACAATTTTACTGGTGTAAGTTCGATCATAAATAGGTTTAATAACAATGGACTAATGATTAAACATAATGTCTTTGTAGTAAATAATTGACTTTTCTGGATGAAGAGGAACAAAATACCATTCATGAGGAAAATATGATTTGACTAGATCAAGAACTGTATGAGTTTTTGAGTGACTTGGTTCTTTGAAAAAAAGATTAGTTGTATGAGACTTAACATAATTAGAACGAGCTGATTTAATAGGGTTAGGAGAGTAAGGAGTAATTGATTGAAAAGAAGAGGCGAGAGGGTCAGTAGCCAAAGCAGATGTATAACTAGGTTTAGCAATATTACCAAGAACTTGGTAACGATTGACTAATTCAGCAGGATGATATCTGGTGACTAATTCCAAAGGAGGAACTGGTTGACTAGAAGGTTTCAAAGGATACCAGGATGGACACGGAAGCAGGAAGGAGGAAACAGCACTAAAATAAATATAAAACAGTTTAAATAAACATAAATAATAATAAAACAGTTTAAATAAACATTAAACATAAAACTTATAATTGTTTACTGGAATGAAATAAACAGTTCTTCAAAATACATAACTTGAAAACGAACTTGAAAATAAAATTACAGAGATAGCTATTTTTCTTGAGGAATGAGCACTTTCAATTTTTTCTAACTCTGCCTTATTCTTGACTGAAGAGGCTCTTTTATAGATGAAAAGAATTACTGTGAGCCTTGTGAATGAATCTGACTTTGACAGAAGCACATGGGAGTTGTCTGCAACTTTTGGTGAGTGACTAAAGTTGATGGCTGTCTTTGATTGTTCTGAATTTGTCGGTGGGATGAATTATGATGAATGATGAATAGTAATGTTGACTTTTTGATGAATAGTGAACAGTAAATTTGACTTTTTTCACTATTCATTGCTTTTTGAAGAGGCATGTGACTGAGGGAATCAATATAGATATATATATCAGCAGTTTTTCTCAAAAGAAAAGTATTGATTGAAGCTGATAATTATAGCTATATAGAATCCAATGACTATATTATGCATATGGGTCCTGAGCATCTTGAAAATGGGCTGCATATGGATCATGGCTGGATGATTCTTCAGTTGAATTGGATGAGTTGGATGAACTGGATTGTTTGGCTGGTTCAGGAGACTCATCATCAAATGGTTCATCTTTTATTTGTGACTGTGCTTGATCCATCAGAAGACGAGCCATTTGTAGTAACTTATCACTGGCGGATCCAGGCTTAACCTTAGGCTTTGATTGGGTTGACTTTGATTTTTCTGATTTGGGCCTTGATTTATCTGACTTGACTGTCTTGGACTTGGATGATTTGGGCTTGGAAGAACTTGATGGTGGATCATTAGGACTTCCAAGATTGACAGGAGAAAGTTGGCTTCCTTGAGTGACTGAAGCAGTTGGGTTCTGTTGAGCTTTGACCATGGCCGGGATTGGAGCATACACATTGACTGGGAATTCAAGTTGGACTTGTTCAATAATGCGGGAAACTTTGAAATTATCTCACAATTTCACAAAATGTTGACAGATGACTATGTTGTTATCAATTACATATTGCCATTTAAAGATCCAGGAAACTTTGTATTTGGATATAAATATGAGCAAAGAAGGAAACTGTTTTTGGTGTTGATTGAAGTTGTAAACAGAGGAAAAATAGTTGACTCGTTCCATTAGGACTGGTGGGAAAATCTCAAGTATGGCACCATAATGAGACCACCAACGAAGGAACCATGTAGGGATGACTGATTTGAATTGATGATCAAATTTGAGGAATCAAGAGTGGCTATATGACTCATTTTGATATAGGAAAACTTTAAACCATGCGTCCATATAGTCATAATAACTATATTGGATTGAATGACTAAGTAAATCACGAAGGAGGAAAGGAAGACCCCATTCATCAAGAGAGACAATGTTATGAATATAAAGTGAGTGGTAAACAATTTTACTAGTGAGAACTATATCATAAATGGGTTTAATAACAATTGACTTGTGATTGAAAATGATGTCTTTGTAAAAAGAAATTGACTTATTAGGATGGAGAGAGACAAAGTGTCATCCTGGAGGAAAATAACTTGTGACTAAATCAAGAACATCGTGTTTGTTCTTGTGAGTGGATTCTTTGAAGAATAAATTGGTTGTTTGAAATTTAATGTAGTTGGAACGAGAAGTGTTGACTGGATTGGGTGGATATGGAGTAAGTGCTCTTGAGGATGAGGCAAAGGGATCGGAAGCAAGTGCAGAAGTGTAACTAGGTTTAGGAATATTACCAAGGACTTGGTAACGATTGATTAATTCAGCAGGATGATATTTGGTGACTAATTCCAAAGGAGGAGGAATTGGTTGACTAGAAGGTACAAGAGCCTTGCTGGATGGTCGCAAAGGTCTTTGATGAGACATCTGTAAAATAGGTGATTGTAAATTAGCATCCACTGAGGATATCTAATTGATCAATATGAGAATGCAAACAGTTAAGATAATGTGCAAGTTGTTGTCTTTGAGCTTTAATACGATGGTATTGAATATATTGAGCACGTTGAGTAGTTGGATGAGTTGACTTGAGATAGGCAAGGCGAGAAACAGTGTGTTTGACTAAGGTTTTATAGTGTTTAATCTAGTGTTTATGGTAAGGAATAGAGGGAATTGGCATGATATAACTCACTATCCACCTTGTAAAAATTCTCTGGTAAGAAAATCAGGAATAAAACTTTGACAACCAGGTATATATTCAATTTCAAAATCAAAAAATACTTAAAATAGTTTGCCAACGAGCAAAAATTTGCTTACTACCAAGATTTTGAACATCTTTTTCTAAAACATATTTAGTAGATTTGCAATCAACACAAAGTAAAAATTTTTGATTTAAAATATTATCTTGAAATTTACTAATACATAAAACAGTAGATAAAATCTCTTGTTTAATAGTACTGTAATTTTTTTTGTGTTTTATTCCAGACACCAGAATGGAAGCAAACAATCTGTTCAGATGACTGAGGAGTGATTTTCTGGAGAAGAATACCACCATAACCAATATCAGAAGCATCAGTTTGAATAATTTTAAATGAATTTTCAGTAGGAATACCAAGACACGGGAGATACTTGACATATTTCTTGACTAGTTTAACAATATCAGTATGGGTAGAAGACCAAGGAGAAGGATTATCCTTCAATCGATCAAAAAGGGGTTTATAGGTTTTCCTAAGGTTTTTGTAAAATTCAGCAATATAATTAAGTGAGCCTAAGAATCTTTGTAACTGGGTTTTATCTAAGATTTCATCAGGAAATTTAAAAGCAAATTTAATGGATCGACTAATTGGTAAAATTGTATTCTGATGGATGTCATATCCTAAAAATCTGACTTTGGTTTGAAATAGTTTAATCTTAGGAGTGGAAATGACTAGACCATGAGTTTTTATGGTATAAAAGAAAGCAGTAAGATGTTTCCAGTGTTCACTAAGGGATTTAGAAAAGATAAGAATATCATCTATATAAACGATGGAAAAATGACTAAAGGGATTGAAAATGTCATTCATTATGTTATGAAATTCACTAGGAGCATTTTTTAATCCAAAATGCATAACATTCCATTCATAATGCCCAAAAGATATAGTGAAAACAGTTTTATAACAATCTTGAGGGTGAATTTGTATTTGCCAAAAATCACTTTTTAAATCAAATTTACTAAAAATGACAGCTTAACTAAGTCTTTTAATTAAATATTTTTTATTAGGAATTGGGTAACGAATCCATTCTAAACTTTGTTTAATGGCTTGTAATTAATTACTAGTCTAGGAACTCCTCTTTCTAATTCAGCATTTTTATTAATATAAAAGGCAAGACAAGACCAAGGTGACTTGCTATGACTAGTAATTTTATTTTGTAATAATTCATTAATTTTCTTTTTACACATTTCTACTAATTCATGGTTTATTTGAATAAGTCTAGATTTAGTAGTAATTTGTTGTTCATTAAAATTCTTAATATATGGTAATGTGACGACATGTTTTTTCCTGTGCCAAAAGGTAGTAGGTAAAGTAGAACAAACAGTTTATTCTAATTTTTGTTTAAATTGTTCAATTTGAGAAATAGTAATAGGATCAGCTAATTATTGCTCAATTCTTTTATAATTGACTTCTTCTTTAAGATATCTGATGTGGCGAGTTAATCGATTAATGGTTTTAGAAATAGAACAATCTTTTAACTGGCTTAATTCTTTAACTTCAGGTGGAGATAAGAACTTAAAAGTTACGGTTTGGCCAAAGGCTTGAGTAGTTGTTCCTTGATTAGAAGTAGTGAATGGATAAAATAAAAATATAAATGGTGTTCCTAAAATAACTTTATCAGTCATATTTCTAACTAAAACAAATGATGTTTTGAAACAAACATTATTTCGACAAATATGGACTTTTGGTAATTTATATTTAATATGTATTTTATTGCCATTAGCAGAAATTAATTGTTCACCTGTTTTATGATAATATTTTGTAGGAAGTAAGCATTCTTGAATACAATTAAGATCAGCACCAGTATCTATTAAGGCGATGACTTCTAACTCAAAATCATTGACAACTAATTTGATTTTTGAATGCCATTTTTTAATATTAATTTTATTGATAAGATTTAATCTTTTACTTTTAGGATTATCAGATGGATTGGATCGATTATCGAACAGAATATTATCTGGATTAGTATCTTCATTAGTACCTTCAGATTCATTAGATGAGATAGCATCATTTTGTTGAAAGTTGTCTAGACTTTTATTAATTTTTAGTACAGATATTTCTTCTTCTAAAATTTTATCTTTATTTTGTAGATCTTTGATGAGACGTTTAATCTGATTAATTTCTTGTTGTAGATCTTGAAGAGTGACTTCTTTTTGTTTATTTTTAAATCTTTCTAAAGTTTTTGTTAAGCTAATGATGGGTTTGTCATGTTATGGTTTAGTATCTTTGTTAATTAATAATGATTTTAATTTGTCAGTATATTTTTGTTTCAATTCATGATTATCTAATCTACTAATTAATTCTATAAGAGCAGTTTCTTCTTGATTTTGTTTAGTAAGGATAATGATTTGCTTAATATGTTTACAACAAGTATCATTACATCCTAATTCAATATCATTATCAGAAGTATCACTAGGTGTTGAGTTGAGTATATCCGAGGAGGAGTTATTAGGAGATTGATTTAATTGAAAGATTTCAAATAATTGATTTTTTGATTCATCATTTATTTGGAGTTGATTAACTTTATCTTTCAATTTTTGTTTTTCTTTACACTTGTTAGAATAATGACCCTTTTTCCCGCAATTAAAACAGGTAATGTCTTTAGTAGATTTTGACTTTGGATTAGATATCTTATAATATGTCTTGTTAGGTTTAGTGTAAAATTTATCAGTTGATTTAGAGGGTGAATACTTCTTCCTATATTTATGGGAGTGTTTGTAAGAAGATTTCTTTTTACCATGTTTGCGTCTGGAGGGTGCAACTGGAGATAAACCATATTGTTCACAAAAATTGCCTAGTTCATACTTAGCTTTATGTTTATTTTTAGCATCTTTTTGACTAAGTTTTAGATCAATGCACATTCTTAATCCTTCTTTTTGAATAGTACTGATGATATCACCATAAGTTAAATTATTATATTCGATTAAGCCAGTAGATGACTAAGAACATCTCTAATTTTATGAGTAAAATGACTAGGTAGACCATTAATAAATTTTTCTTTCCAAAATGATTTAGTACAATCTTCACGTAGCATTACTCCATCTTAAAATCCTTAATGTTGGACAAGTATTGTTAGTAAGTTGAGTATATATAGAATAATAGTTATTAGTATGTGCCAATATTATACTAACTATAATATAGATTAGGGTATATGATACATTTTTAGGTATATAACCAATTTTTTATATCAAATATGGTTTCACAAATTCATCTTTTTATTTTTGCATTTTTGAAATAGATTCTCTTTGATCTTCGGCTTCAAATTTTTTTTTTTACCAAGAAACTAGCATTTAATACCAAAAACCAAAGAGTGGTAAAAAAAACAATTTCAAAGGAGTATAATCTAAGTAGTTACTAAGATAACTATAAATGGCATAATTTAATTTTATTTTTTTTTTTGATAAGGATTCACTCTTGTAATCTATATCTATTTCCATTTCTTAACTTTAAAAATTATTGTGATTTAGATTATTATCTTCATATTGGAATCGAGGGAGAGTAGGTCTTGTACCAATTTTTTTAAGAGATGTAGGATTACTTTTAGGATAAGTAATTTTATTAAGATTAGAAGATTGAAATTGTTGAGCTAAAGATTTCTTTCATCAGTCGGATGTGTTGGTTTCGATTGGCAGAAATAATATCTAAAGTAGGTTGTTTGTTTAATACTGACCTTTTTCAGCTTGAAGGAGAAGCTTTTTTTCATTGGAAGGAGAGGCTAACTTAGTGAATAATTGTTCTATGATTTTAACGGTAGAACTATGTTGAGTAACTAAACTATCTCATTTGGAACGTTGACTAGGTAAATTAATTAACGGCTTGTTGAATCCTGAAAGACAGTGTCCTCTTCAGGAAGATAAGTATAACTTGAATAAATAGGTTTACTAATCTGGGAAGTTGCAGAATCATCTACTCCTTTCATTTTACTATGTGAAGTTTGACCAATATGAATTTATCTTTTGCTAAATAATAATTATTAAATATTTCATATATGTTTAAGAGATGCTCGTTTTCTTGACTATAATGATAGTTTAATGGGTATGATGGAAACTGGTCTTCACCGAGGACCCGTCCATTTTAATTGTTTTCTTGATTTTACTTTTAGTCTTAGAAATCCACACATATTAGATGTTTTAACTTTGAATATTCAGTTAAATGGTTCTTTTACAAATACGAAAGAAAAAGTTCATAATATTGCATTAATTTATCGTGTTTCTTACAAATGTATTAAAACTAATTTAAATGTTCAAGCTTTACATAAAAGTCCAAAAGACAAAACTTTACTGATTCAAAGTAGTAGTAATAATACTAATATAAATATTCCTAAAATGATTGAATGGAAAGATATTACTCTCCCAGATCAATGGATTACAGTTAATGAAAATTACAAACATAATAAAAAACAGGCTACTAGTCAAGATGTCGAAGATATTCAACAATTTACTGATGGCTCAGTTAGAATTAAATTTAATATATTTACTCAATCCTCTAGACATAGTACTTCTAGTATATCTACTGACACTGAAACAGAAGATGAAATATTTAATACACCTCTATTTAGAAAAAATAGTTAAACTCATATTGGTCAAACTTCACATGGTAAAATGAAATGAGTAGATGATTCTGCAACTTCCCAGATAAGTAAACCTGTCTATTCTAGTTATACTCATCTTCCAGAAGAAGACACTGTTTCTCAAGATTCACCAACACACACTAACTTTGAAGTCATACCTCCAATAAACCCCCAATTATTAACAATTAGTAAACCTTTTGCTCCTGACTTAAATAAATTACATATTGAATTTAAATCTAAAAATAATAAAGTCAAACGACAAGCTTATAGGCTTAAATATGACTCTCACCAACAATCCAAAATTACTCACAAATAGTATAAATTTATGACTGAACATAGTATAGAAGTCCCTTTCTTTGAATACTTAAAAAATTATTATCAAAAAGTTAATACCATTACAAAAACCAAATGGAAAACTTCTCCTAATACTACTGTTAGTTCTAGTCATCCTCCTCTTGCCACTATTATCATCGAACACCAAGATGCTGTTATTAATGCTTCTCCATTTAAGTTACCTGGAAATGATACTGAATTAAAGAAAGTCATTGAACAAAACAATGATACTAATCAATGTTTAAAAACAATTGGTAAACAATTAGATAAAATAGAAACTAATTTAGATGACTATACACCTAGTTCTTCCTCCAAACAAATTTTAGACAAGCCTTTAATTAATTTACCTAGTCAACGTTCCAAACGAGATAATTTAGTTACTCAAGATAGTTCTACCGTTAAAATCGTAGAACAATTATTCACTAAGTTAGCCTTTCCTTCCAATGAAAAAGTCGCTTCTCCTTCAACTGAAAAAGGTCTTACTGTATTAAACCAACAACCTACTTTAGATATTATTGCTCACCAATCAGAAACTGACACATCTGACAATGAAATAAATCTTTTAGCTCAGCAATTTCAATCTTCTAATCTTAATAGAATTACTTATCCTAAAGTAAATCCTACATCTCTTACAAAAAATTGGTACTCTAGACCTACTCCCCCTGATCTCCAATATGAAGAAACCAATCTTAATAATCAATTTTCTGTTTCTGCTAAAAAGCTATATGAATGGAATATAGATGGTCTTAGTGAAGATCAAATCCTTCAAAAATTAAATCATTTATCCATGGTTGCCAATAGTTATCTTAGTAACTACCCAGATTATACTCAATCTGAAATTGTTTCATTAATAACCTCTGGTTTTACTGGTATGTTAAAATCTTGGTGGGAAAAATATCTCACTGAAGATCAAAGAGAATCTATTTTGCATGCAAGTCAAAAAGATGAAAATGATTTACCCATATTTGACGAAACAATGGGTCATTATAAACCTGATGGTATCAATACCCTAATCTATACTATAGTTAGACATTTTATTGGCACACCTACTAATATCTATTTTAGAATACATGATCAACTTAGTAATCTTACTTATCCAACATTAAGGTGCCATTTAGTAACACTTACGTTTTCAATTTTTTGTTTATATTTACAAAAATTTAAAAAACTCAAATAAAAACTTGTTTGGTAAATTTTTGATTTATAAATTAGTGGTCTCAGTTTATAAATTTGGCCAAAAAATGTAAACTCAAAAAATGTGTTTCCATTTTGAGTTTTGAGTTTTTCTTTTTTTTTACCACCCAACACTAGCCACCACCCGCCACCATTTTCCACCACCGTCTTTCGCTACCACCACTTTCTACCACCACTCACCACCCACCTGCCACCCGTTACCTGCCACTCACCACCCACCACTAGCCACTACCCACCTGCCACTCACTCGCCACCATTACCCACTCCTCGCCACCACCACCACCACTACTACCACCATCCACCTGCCATCCACTTGCCACCACCCACCACCCGCCATAACCACCCGCTACTTATCTGCCACTACTACTCAACACCCACCTGCCACCACCATCTACCACCCGCCACCACCACCCACCACCACCACCCACCATCCACCCGCCACCTACTTGCCACCACCACCCATTACCCACTCGCTACCACCCACCACCCCCCACTGTCCCCCACCCACCCACCCACCACCCACCACTCCTCGGTATCCGCCACCCACTTGCCACCACCACCCGCCCCCGCCACCACCACTACCACCACCCACCACCGCCACCACCACCGCCATCATAACCACCACCGCCACCACCACCACCACCCACTCGCTACCACCCACCACCGGCCACCGTCACCCACCCACCCACCATCACCACCCGCCACCACCAAACATCCGCCACCCACCTGCCACCACCACCACCCACTCGTTACCACCCACCACCCGCCACCGTCACCCACTCATCCACCACTACCACCCGCCACCTACCCATCACCACCAACCATCTGTCACCCACCTACCACCCTCACCCACTACCCGCTACCACCCACCACCCACTCACTACCACCTACCATCCGCCCGCCACCAACCCATCCACCACCACCACCCGCTACCCACCATCCACCGTCACCACTTTCCACTACCGTCTTCCGCCGCCACTTGCCACCACTTGTCATTTCTCACTCTTTTTTATATTTTAAATTTTTTTTAAACATTTTGTCAATTACCAAACGCGTTTGTAGTTTATGTTTTTCTAAAAATAAACAAAAAACAAACAAAAACCAGTTTATAAAATTTTTGTAAATATAAACTGAAAACGTAAACGTTACCAAACAGACCCTAAGTGATTTCAGATGATATAAATATGTTTTTACATCCAGAGTAATGCTACGCGAAGATTGTACTAAATCATTTTGGAAAGAAAAATTTATTAATGGTCTATCTAGTCTTTTTGCTCATAAAATTAGAGATGTTCTTAGTCAACCTACTGATTTAATCGAATATGATAATTTAACTTATGGTGATATCATCAGTACTATTCAAAAAGAAGGATAAGAATGTGTATTGATCTAAAACTTAGTTAAAAAGTTGCTAAAGATAAACATAAAACTAAGTATGAATTAGGCAATTTCTGTGAACAATATGGTTTACCTCCAGTTGCACCCTCTAGACGCAAACATGGTAAAAAGAAATCTTCTTACAAACACTCCCATAAATATAAGAAGAAGTATTCACCCTCTAAATCAACTGATAAATTTTACACTAAACCTAACAAGACATATTATAAGAAATCTAATCCAAAGTCAAAATCTACTAAAGACATTACCTGTTTTAATTGCGGGAAAAAGGGTCATTATTCTAATAAGTGTAAAGAAAAACAAAAATTGAAAGATAAAGTTAATCAACTCCAAATAAATGATGAATAAAAAAATCAATTATTTGAAATCTTTCAATTAAATCAATCTCCTAATAACTCCTCCTCGGATATACTCAACTCAAATACCTCATCTGATTACCATTCACCTAGTGATACTTTTGATAATGATATTGAATTAGGATGTAATGATACTTGTTGTAAACCTATTAAGCAAATCATTGTCCTTACCAAACAAAATCAAGAAGAAATTGCTCTTATAGAATTAATTAGTAAAGTAGATAATCATGAATTGAAACAAAAATATACTAACAAATTAAATCATTATTAATTAACAAAGATACTAAACCACAACATGACAAACCCATCATTAGCTTAACAAAAACTTTAGAAAGATTTAAAAATAAACAAAAAGAAGTCACTCTTCAAGATTTACAACATGAAATTAATCAGATTAAACGTCTTATCAAAGATCTACAAAATAAAGATAAAATTTTAGAAGAAGAAATATCTGTACTAAAAATTAATAAAAGTCTAGACAACTTTCAACAAAATGATGCTATCTCTTCTAATGAATCTGAAGGTACTAATCCAGATAATATTCTGTTCAATAATCGATCCAATCCATCTGAGAATCCTGAAAATAAAAGATTAAATCTCATCAAAATGGCATTCAAAAATCAAATTAGTTGTCAATGATTTTGAGTTAGAAGTCATCGCCTTAATAGATATTGGTGCTGATCTTAATTGTATTCAAGAATGCTTACTTCCTACAAAATATTATCATAAAACAGGTGAACAATTAACTTCTGCTAATGGCAATAAAATGCATATTAAATATAAATTATCAAAAGTCCATATTTGTCAAAATAATATTTGTTTCAAAACATCATTTGTTTTAGTTAGAAATATGACTGATAAAGTTATTTTAGGAACACCATTTATATTTTTATTTTATCCATTCACTACTTCTAATCAAGGAATAACTACTCAAGCCTTTGGCCAAACCGTAACTTTTAAGTTCTTATCTCCACCTGAAGTTAAAGAATTAAGCCAGTTAAAAGATTGTTCTATTTCTAAAACCATTAATCGATTAACTCGCCACATCAGATATCTTAAAGAAGAAGTCAATTATAAAAGAATTGAGCAACAATTAGCTGATCCTATTACTATTTCTCAAATTGAACAATTTAAACAAAAATTAGAATCAACTGTTTGTTCTACTTTACCTACTGCTTTTTGGCACAGGAAAAAACATGTCGTCACATTACCATATATTAAGAATTTTAATGAACTCAAATTACTACTAAATCTAGACCTATTCAAATGAACCATGAATTAGTAGAAATGTGTAAAAAAGAAATTAATGAATTATTACAAAATAAAATAATTAGTCATAGCAAGTCACCATGGTCTTGTCTTACCTTTTATGTTAATAAAAATGCTGAATTAGAAAAGGAGTTCCTAGACTAGTAATTAATTACAAGCCATTAAACAAAGTTTTAGAATGGATTCGTTACCCAATTCCTAATAAAAAATATTTAATTAAAAGACTTAGTTAAGCTATCATTTTTAGTAAATTTGATTTAAAAAGTGCGTTTTTGGCAAATGCAAATTCACCCTCAGGATCGTTATAAAACAGCTTTCTGTCACGACCCAAACCCGCCCCTAATGGTTTAGCGACGTAACCGGCCAGTAATCCGTGGATTACCTACGGCCTCTGAAGACATTAACAAATATCAAGGGGCTGCGGAAGCAATAATGTAAAATAAACAAGGTCCAATGAGCTGTGATGACATACATGGGACAGAAAATTTTAAACTTATTTATATACAAAGCATGCCAGTCAAAGTACACCAATATGTACAGAATATTTACATAAGTACGTCCCCAGATCCGACTTTACAAAAACACTACTCCGACTAGCATGAAGTACAGCGCCACGCAGTGTTAGGCTTGGCGGAACCTCCTCGAGGCGCGGCAGGTGGCTAACCAAAAACAAAAAGCAGAGGGCCATCAACTCGGCGAGGTCTTGTGCTTGGCTCCCCTACATATATATAATAAACTGTGAGCGAAAGCCCAGTGAATAATAACAGAGTAAAGATTTTAATGAATGAGTCCGTATAGATTTAGAATCATGATGCAACACATAGCATATTCACATTTGCTTAAACCATATACTGCACTCATAAGTCAATGTTAGCACTACAACTCAATGTAAAACATTAAACGGTCAACTTGCCAGTTCCATATAGAACCTCCGGCCGGGCACACATAACTTGTCAGTTTCATGAAGAAACCTCCGGACTGGGTATAGCATAACTTGTCAGTTCTACCAAGGAACCTCCAGCCGGGCACATATAACTTATCAGTTTCTTTAAGAAATCTCCGGACTGGGAACTTGTAAACTTATCAGTCCCATAAGGGACCTCCAGCCGAGCACATGTAGCTTGTCAATTCCATAAGGAACCTCCGAACCGGGAACTTATAACATACTTGAATCATGGCATCATATCATAAAGGCTTGTAACATACTTAAACCATAGCATCATGTCATAAATGCTTGTGGTTGTGAGACAATCATTCATAGTATAAAACATGATATTTCATTTAACAGATCGTATTTCATATACTGAAAATAGTTTAACTCGAACATAACTTTACTAAGTTATTACTCACAGTGGGCATCGATACCGATAGACGAAGTCAAAAGGGTCAAATGGATTGCAGCACGTGACCTACATAACACGTCACGGGTACACACTTGAAATACGCATTTCTAATTGTATCAAACTCACACCAATGCTTTTAAGTGTGTACTCCACCCCTTACCCTTAGTATGGAGTCTTAATCATGGCCTAGGAATGCCTAGGATGGAATGAGGGTGCAAAATTGCCTTAGAAACAAGGTTTTAAAAAGCGGCCGCAACCGTTACGTAACGCCGTTACGTAACGGTTTTGGCGGTTACCGCCACCCGTTACGGCCGCTTTTGTAGTGTGATTGAGATTCACAGGTGTGTCGGCCGTAGCGGCTGCCGTAGCGGTCGTAACGGTGTCGTAACAGCCGTAACGGCCTGTTACGCACCGTTACGTAATGGTTCCAAACTGTTTCTTTCGAAAAAACACACAAAAAAAAGCTGAAAATGGGAGAAGAGGGATAAAGAAAAGAGGGAAGATAAAGAGAGAAAATAGAGGAGCAAGAGATAGAGAGAGAGAGAGAAGAGGGAAGATGAAGAACATGTTATTGATTGGTTGAAACTATAAGACCTATGCTATTCTATCACTAAACCATTTTGTTTGTGTGTGTCTCTATTTATATATTGTTTGAAAATAATAATAATAATAATAATAATAAGTGTGGTCATTATCTATTTAGCTTGGTTAAAATATGTATATATATATATATATTTAGGCTCTTATTTATTCTCTTACTTTTGTCATTATTTATCTTATATATAATAGTTAGTGATTAATTTTTTGTAAAATATAAAGTCATTAATTATTAAAATAAAATATAAAAAACTCAGTTTATAGTGATTTAAAAATATGAAATATATTGGATCATACTTTAAAATTTACAAAAATTGATCAATATTTATTTTTAACCCAATAAATATGATCATGGAAAAAAAATATGCGTATCGGTAAGTTTTTTTCAAATTGTGCGAAAAATAAAAAAATTCACAGTTTCGGTTACTGCAACCGTTACACTACGGCCTTTACATCCCGCAACCGCAACCATATCACCGCCACCATTACGGCGACCGCAACCGCTTTTCAGAACCTTGCTTAGAAAACATTTTTCAAAAGTTGCTGAAAATAGGAGCCTCGCTTGAGCGAGCCTTCCTTCGCTCGAGCGAGATTCCAAAATCAAAGGCTTCGCTCGAGCGAACAATCCTTCGCTCGAGCGGTTTGATGAAATAGTAAAAGTACTGGATGCTCGAATTTTACGCTCGAGCCACCAATCATTTGCTCGAGCGTGGCTCAGAGTAAACGTTGGTCGCTCGAGCGAGAAATCCTTCGCTCGAGCGAGGAAGCCAAATCTGGAATTTCCATATTTGTCTCCCCAGTTCGAACCAAGTATTCTACAACCCAAAACTCAACCTCTCAGGCCCAAATTCTGGAAAACACAACTAAATTCAATGTACAATAAGTTTCAAAGCTCAATTTGTGAATTCAAAGCCCAAGAGTGAGTCAATTGAAACCATTTTTCAAACCCACTTTCAAGAATAAACTTCAAACATGCCATGCATGAGTTTAGAACCAAATTTCAGCTTTAAAGCTTGCTCTAATGAGCTCAATATGTTGAAACAAAGATGAAAGCATGGACTATAACAACAATGTGGGCATGCATGTACCAATTCCATGAAATCGACCTCAAAATGCAACAATTAAGCTCTATCCCAACACTTTGAGCCATAACTTGGCTCTAGACTTCAATTTAGCTCAAAACCATGCAAGAACAATTCAAAGACACAATGAAAGAGATGAATGATCTACCTTAGGTGTAGGATTAGAAGTGAGGGAGCTCAAATAGGCAATCTACTCTTCAAATCTTTCAATTTCAAGCCAATCTTCAATGAAGTCTAGTTGAAACACTCTCCTAGTTCACTCTCTCTCCCTATGGTCGGTTGAAGCAAGCAAAATGGCTGAGCAAAAGTTTGTAAAAAAAATGAATAAGAAGCTCAAATATAGTATAATAAAGGCCCACTCACAATGGCATAATTGTAATTAAGCCCAACTCTTCAATTAATCAATATTTAATCTAATTTAAACATACCCAATCACTTTTCAAATAATTACGCCATAAAAGCATATAAATTCTACTGATCACAAAACACTAAACGATTTTCAGTTCGGCCGCCAATAAGGCCTTCAATTTAAAGTTTAAACATAAAAACACGAACAGATATTCCGACACCGAACAGATAAAAACATATAAGTCAAGCAATGCACATGTAAATTAGCCCCTAATTTCCCTTTTAATTATTATTAGGCTTAATTAAGTTCCATTTAGCGTTAATCAGGGTCGGGGTTATTACACTTTCACTACACCTTTTAGGCATTATGAATGGAATGTTATGCCTTTTGGATTAAAAAATGCTCCCAGTGAATTTCAGAACATAATGAATGACATTTTCAATCCCTTTAGTCATTTTTCCATCGTTTATATAGACGATATTCTTATCTTTTCTAAATCCCTTAGTGAACACTGGAAACATCTTACTGCTTTCTTTTATACCATAAGAACTCATGGTCTAGTCATTTCCGCTCCTAAGATTAAACTATTTCAAACCAAAGTCAAATTTTTAGGATATGACATCCATCAGAATACAATTTTACCAATTAGTCGATCCATTGAATTTGCTTCTAAATTTCCTGATGAAATCTTAGATAAAACCCAGTTACAAAGATTCTTAGGCTCACTTAATTATATTGCTGAATTTTACAAAGACCTTAGGAAAACCTGTTAACCCCTTTTTGATCGATTGAAGGACAATCCTCCTTCTTGGTCTTTTACCCATATTGATATTGTTAAACAAGTCAAGAAATATGTCAAGTATCTCCCGTGTCTTGGTATTCCTACTGAAAATTTATTTAAAATTATTCAAACTGATGCTTCTGATATTGGTTACGGTGGTATTCTTCTCCAGAAAATCACTCTTCAGTCATCTGAACAGATTGTACGCTTCCATTCTGGTGTCTGGAATAAAGCACAAAAAAAATTACAGTACTATTAAACAAGAGATTTTATCTATTGTTTTATGTATTAGTAAATTTCAAGATGATATTTTAAATCAAAAATTTTTACTTCGTGTTGATTGCAAATCTACTAAATATGTTTTAGAAAAAGATATTCAAAATCTTGGTAGTAAGCAAATTTTTGCTCGTTGGCGATTTATTTTAAGTATTTTTGATTTTGTAATTGAATATATACCTGATTGTCAAAATTCTATTCCTGATTTTCTTACTAGAGAATTTTTACAAGGTGGATAGTGTGTTACATCATGCCAATTCCCTCTATTCCTTATCATAAACACCAGATTAAACACTATAAAACCTTAGTCAAACACACTGTTTCTCGCCTTGCCTATCTCAAGTCAACTTATCCAACTACTCAACGTGCTTAATATATTCAATACCATCGTATTAAAGCTCAAAGACAACAACTTGCACATTATCTTAATTGTTTGCATTCTCATATTGATCAATTAGATATCCTCAGTGGATGCTAATTTACAATCACTTATTTTACAGATGTCTCATCAAAGACTTTTGCGACCATCCAGCAAGGCTCTTGTACCTTCTAGTCAACCAGTTCCTCCTCCTTTGGAATTAGTCACCAAATACCATCCTGCTAAATTAATCAATTGTTACCAAGTCCTTGGTAATATTCCTAAACCTAGTTACACTTCTGCACTTGCTTTCGATCCCTTTGCCTCATCCTCAAGAGCACTTACTCCATATCCACCCAATCTAGTCAACACTTCTTGTTCCAACTACATTAAATTTCAGACAATCAATTTATTCTTCAAAGAACCCACTCACAAGAACAAACACAATGTTCTTGATTTAGTCACAAGTTATTTTCCTCCAAGATGGCACTTTGTCCCTCTCCATCCTAATAAGTTAATTTCTTTTTACAAAGACATCATTTTCAATCACAAGTCAATTGTTATTAAACCCATTTATGATATAGTTCTCACTAGTAAAATTGTTTACCACTCACTTTATATTCATAACATTGTCTCTCTTGATGAATGGGGTCTTCCTTTCCTCTTTCGTGATTTACCTGGTCATTCAATCCAATATAGTTATTATGACTATATGGACGCATGGTTTAAAGTTTTCCTATATCAAAATGAGTCATATAACCACTCTTGGTTCCTTCAATTTGATCATCAATTCAAATCAGTCATCCCTACATGGTTCCTTCGTTGGTGGTCTCATTATGGTGCCATACTTGAGATTTTTCCACCAGTCCTAATGGAACAGGTCAACTATTTTTCCTCTGTTTACAACTTCAGTCAACACCAAAAACAGTTTCCTTCTTTGATCATATTTATATCCAAGTGCAAAGTTTCCCGGAAATTTAAATGGCAATATGCAATTGATAACAACATAGTCATCCGTCAACATTTTGTGAAATGGTGGGATAACTTCAAAGTTTCCCGCATTATTGAACAAGTCCAACTTGAATTCCCAATCAATGTTCATGCTCCAACCTTAGCCATGGTCAAAGCTCAGCAGAACCCAACTGCTTCAGTCACTCAAGGAAGCCAACTTCCTTCAATCAATCTTGGAAGTCCTAATGATCCACCATCAAGTTCTTCCAAGCCCAAATCATCCAAGTCCGAGACAGTCAAGTCAAATAAATCAAGGCCCAAATCAGAAAAATCAAAGTTAATCCAATCAAAGCCCAAGGTTAAGCCTGGATTCGCCAGTGATAAGTTACTACAAATGGCCCGTCTTTTGATGGA
The DNA here is from genome assembly GCA_025200525.1 of Camellia lanceoleosa. Lineage (NCBI taxonomy): Eukaryota > Viridiplantae > Streptophyta > Magnoliopsida > Ericales > Theaceae > Camellia > Camellia lanceoleosa. The sequence goes on along the minus strand of CM045764.1, from coordinate 179,328,736 downwards.
TCAAACCCAGTCACAAATAAAAGATGAACCATCTGATGATGAGTCTCCTGAACCAGCCAAACAGTCCAGTTCATCCAGCTCATCCAATTCAACTGAAGAATCATCCAGCCATGATCCATATACGGCCCATTTTCAAGATGCTTAGGACCCATATGCATAATATAGTCATTGGATTCTATATAGCTATAATTATCAGCTTCAATCAATACTCTTCTTTTGAGAAAAGCTACTGATATATATAGCTATATTGATTCCCTCAGTCACATGCCTCTTCAAAAAGTAATGAATAGTGAAAAAGTCAAATATACTGTTCACTATTCATCAAAAAGTCAACAATACTATTCATCATTCATCATAATTCATCCCACCAACAAATTCAGAACAATCAAAGACAGCCATCAACTTTAGTCACTCACCAAAAGTTGCAGACAGCTCCTATGTGCTTCTGTTAAAGTCAAATTCCTTCACAAGGCTTACAATAGCTCTTCACAAGGCTCACAGTAATTCTTTTTATCTATAAAAGAGCCTCTTCAGTCAAGAATAAGACAGAGTTAGAAAAAATTGAGAGTGGTCATTCGTCACGAAAAATAGCTATCTCTGTAATTTTATTTTCAAGTTCGTTTTGAAGTTATGTATTTTGAAGAACTGTTTATTTCATTCCAGTAAACAATTGTAAGTTTTATGTTTAATGTTTACTTAAACTGTTTTATTATTATTTATGTTTTATTATTATTTATGTTTATTGAAACTGTTTTGAGCAGACATCTGTAAAATAGGTGGACAAGACTGAAATTAGCATCCATTGAAGATTTCTAATTTGCTCATATGATAATCAACATAGTTAATATAGTGAGCTAATAGATTACGACGACTGCAAATGGTATGAAATCGAATAAATTGAGCACGTTTAGTAGATTTTTTGGCTAATTTGAGGCAAGCAATATGGTGAGCAGTTTGGTGAATGAGATTTTGGTAATAGGTAACTTGTGATTTATGGTAGGAAATAAAATGAGTTGCCATCCCTTATCCCCCCTGTAAAAATTCTCTGGTAAGAAAATTAGGAATAGAATTTTGACTTCCAGGTATATATTCAATATCAAAATAAAAAATACTTAAAATAGATTGCCAACGAGCAAAAATTTGCTTACTAGCAAGATTTGCAATCAACACAAAGTAAAAATTTTTAATTTAATATATCATCTTGAAATTTACTAATACATAAAATAATAAATAAAATCTCTTGTTTAATAGTACTATAATTTTTTTGTGCTTTATTCTAGACACCAGAATGGAAACGAACAATCTGTTCAGATGACTGAGGAGTGATTTTTTGGAGGAGAATACCACCATAACCAATATCAAAAGCATCAGTTTGGATAATTTTAAATGAATTTTCAGTAAAAATACCAAGGCATAGGAGAGACTTGACATATTTTTTGACTTGTTTAACAATATCAGTATAAATAGAAGACCAAGGAGGAGGATTATCCTTCAACCGATCAAAGAGTGGTTGACAGGTTTTTCGAAGGTCTTTATAAAATTTAGCAATATAATTAAGCGATCCTAAAAATCTCTATAACTGGGTTTTATCTAAGATTTAATTAGGAAATTTAGAAGCAAATTCGATGGATCTACTAATAGGTAAAATTGTATTCTTGTGGATATCATATCCTAAAAATCTGACTTTGGTTTGAAAGAGTTTAATTTAGAAGCAGAAATGACTAGACCATGAGTTTCAATGGTATAAAAGAAAGCAGTAAGATGTTTCCAATGTTCACTAAGGGATTTAGAAAAAATGAGAATATCATCTATATAAACAATGAAAAAATGACTAAAGGGATTGAAAATGTCATTCATTATGTTCTGAAATTCACTAAGAGCATTTTTTAATCCAAAAGGCATGATATTCCATTCATAATGTCCAAAAGGTGTAGTGAAAGCAGTTTTATAATGATCTTGAGGGTGAATTTGGATTTCCCAGAAACCACTTTTTAAATCAAATTTACTAAAAATGACAGCTTGACTAAGTCTTTTAATTAAGTCTTTTTTATTAGGAATTGGATAACGAATCCATTCTAACACTTTATGTAATAGTTTGTAATTAATTACTAATCTAGGAACGCCTCTTTCTAATTTAGCATTTTTATTAACATAAAAAGCAGGATAAGACCAGGGTGACTTGCTATGACTAATAATTTTATTTTGTAATAATTCATTAATTTCTTTTTTAAACATTTCAACTAATTCATGATTCATTTGGATAGGTTTAGATTTAGTAGGAATTTGTCGTTCATTAAAATTCTTAATATATGGTAATGTAACTACATGTTTTTTCTTGTGCCAAAAGGCAATGGGTAAAATAGAACAAACAGTTGATTCTAATTTTTGTTTAAATTCTTCAATTTGAGAAATAATAACAGGATCAGTTAATTGTTGCTCAATCCTTTTATAATTTACTTCTTCTTTAAGATATCTGATTTGTCGAGTTAATCGATTAATGGTTTTAGAAATAGAATAGTCTTTTAATTGGTTTAATTCTTTAACTTCAGGGGAGATAAAAATTTAAAAGTTATGGTTTGGCCAAAAGCTTGAGTAGTTATTCCTTAATTAGAGGTGGTGAATGAATAGAATAGAAATATAAATGGTGTTCCTCAAATAACTTTATCAGTCATATTTTTAACTAAAACAAATGTTGTTTTAAAACAAACATTATTTTGACAAATATGGACTTTTGGTAATTTATATTTAATATGTATTTTACTGCCATTAGCAGAAGTTAATTGTTCACCTGTTTTATGATAGTATTTTGTAGGAAATAAGCCTTCTTGAATACAATTAAGTTCAGCACCAGTATCTATTAATGCGATGACTTCTAACTTAAAATCATTGACAACTAATTTGATTTTTGAATGCCATTTTTGAATATTGATTTTATTGATAAGATTTAATCTTTTACTTTCAAGATTATCAGATGGATTGGATCAATTATCAAACAGAACATTATCTGGATTAATATCTTCATTAGTACCTTCAGATTCATTAGATGAGATGGCATCATTCTGTTGGAAGTTGTCTAAACTCTTATTAATTTTCAGTACAAATATTTCTTCTTCTAAAATTTTATCTTAACTTTGTAAATCTTTGATGAGTCATTTAATTTGATTAATTTCTTGTTGTAGATCTTGAAGAGTGACTTCTTTTTGTTTATTTTTAAATCTGTCTAAAGTTTTTGTTAAGCTAATGATTGGTTTGTCATGTTGTGGTTTAGTATCTTTGTTAATTTGTAATGATTTTAATTTGTCAGTATATTTTTGTTTTAATTCAGGATCATCTAATTTACTAATTAATTCAATAAGAACAGTTTCTTCTTGATGTTGTTTAGTAAGGACAGTGATTTGTTTAATAGGTTTACAACAAGTATCATTACATCCTAATTCAATATTATTATTAGAAGTATCACTAGGTGAATGGTAATCAGATGAGGTATTTGAGTTAAGTTATTGGGGGATTGATCTAACTAGAAGATTTCAAATAATTGATTTTTAGATTCATCATTTATTTGGAGCCGATTAACTTTATCTTTTAATTTTTGTTTTTCTTTGAATTTATTGGAATGATGGCCATTTTTCCCGCAATTATAACAGGTAATGTCTTTAGTAGACTTTGACTTAGGATTAGTTTTCTTATAATACTTCTTCTTAGGTTTAGTATAAAATTTATCAGTTGATTTAGAGGGTGAATACTTCTTCTTATGTTTATGGGAGTGCTTGTAAGAAGATTTATTTTTACTATGTTTTCGTCGAGAGGGTGCAACTGGAGGTAAACCATATTGTTCACAGAAATTGCCTAGTTCATACTTAGCTTTATGTTTATTTTTAGCAGCTTTTTGACTAAGTTTTAGATCAATGCACATTCTTAATCTTTCTTTTTGAATAGTACTGATGATATCACCATAAGTTAAATTATCATATTCGATTAAGCCAGTAGATGACTAAGAACATCTCTAATTTTATGAGTAAAAAGACTAGGTAGACCATTAATAAATTTTTCTTTCCAAAATGATTTAGTACAATCTTCACATAGCATTACTCTGGATGTAAAAACATATTTATACCATCTGAAATCACTTAATGTTGGACAAGTAAGGTTACTAAGTTGATCATGTATTCTAGAATAGATATTAGTAAGTGTGCCAATAAAATGTCTAACTATAGTATAGATTAGGGTATTGATACCATCAGGTTTATAATAACCAATTGTTTCGTCAAATATGGGTAAATCATTTCATCTTTTTGACTTGAATGTAAAATAGATTCTCTTTGATTTTCAGTAAAATATTTTTCCCACCAAGATTTTAACATACCAGTAAAACCAGTGGTTATTAATGAAACAATTTCAGGTTGAGTATAATCTGGGCAGTTACTAAGATAACTATTGGCGACCATGGATAAATGGTTTAATTTTTGGAGGATTTGATCTTCACTAAGACCATCTATATTCCATTCATATAGTTTTTTAGTAAAAACAGAAAATTGATTATTAAGATTGGTTTCTTCATATTGGAGATCAGGGAGAGTAGGTCTAGAGTACCAATTTTTTGTAAAAGTTATAGGATTTACTTTAGGAAAAGTAATTCGATTAAGATTAGAAGATTGAAATTGCTGAGTTAAAAGATTAATTTCATTGTCAGATATGTCGGTTTCTGATTGATGAGAAATAATATCCAGAGTAGGTTGTTGGTTTAATACAGTAAGACCTTTTTCAGTTGAAGGAGAAGCGGCTTTTTCATTTGAAGGAGGGGCTAACTTAGTGAATAATTGTTCTATGATTTTAACAGTAGAACTATCCTCAGTAACTAGACTATCTCTTTTGGAACGTTGACTAGGTAAATTAATTAAAGGCTCGCCTAAAGATTGTTTGGAGGAATGGCCGAGCGTATATCCATCTAAATTAGTTTCTATTTTATCTAATTGTTTACCAATTGTTTTTAAACATTGATTAGTATAATTATTTTGTTCAATAACTTTCTTTAATTCAATGTCAGTACTAGCTAACTTAAATGGAGAGGCATTTATAACAGAACCTTGGTGTTCTATAATTATGGTGGCTAGAGGCGAATGACTAGAACTAACAGTAATATTAGAAGAAGTTTTCTATTTGGTTTTTCTAATTGTATTAACTTTTTTGTAATAATTTTCTAAGTATTCAAAGAAAGGAACTTCTATACTATGTTCAGTCATAAACTTATACCATTTGTGAGTAATTTTGGATAGTTGGTTAGGATCATATTTAAGTCTGTAAGCTTGGCGTTTGATTCTACTATTTTTAGATTTAAATTCAGTATATAATTTATCTAAGTCAGGAGCAAAAGGTTTGCTAATAGTTAATAATTGGGGATTTATTGTAGGTATGACTTCAAAGTCAGTCTGTGTTGGTGAATCCTGAGAGACAGTGCCCTCTTCAGGAAGATGAGTATAACTTGAATAGATAGGTTTACTAATTTGGGAAGTTGCAGAATCATCTACTCTTTTCATTTTACTACATGAAGTTTGACCAATATGAATTTAACTGTTTTTCCTAAATAATGGGGTATTAAATATTTCATCTTCTATTTCAATTTTAGTAGGTATACTAGAAGTACTATGTCTAGAGGATTGAGTAGATCAATTAAATTTAATTCTAACTAAGTCATCAGTAAATTGTTGAATATCTTGGACATCTTGGCTAGTAGACTATTTTTTATTATGTTGGTAATTTTCATTGACGGTAACCCATTGATCTGGGAGGGTAATATCTTTCCATTCAATCATTTTAGGAATATTTATATTAGTATCATTACTATTACTTTGAATAAGTAAAGTTTTGTCTTTTGGACTTTTGTGTAAAGCTTGAACATTTAAATTAATTTTAATACATTTGTAATAAACATGGTAAATTAATGCAATATTATGAATTTTTTCTTTCATATTTGTAAAAGAACCATTTAACTGAATATTCAAAGTTAAAGCATCTAATATATGTGGATCTCTAAGACTAAGAGTAAAATCAGGAAAACAATTAAAATGAACAGGTCCTCTGTGGAGACCAGTTTCCATCATACCCATCAAACTATCGTTATAATCAAGAAAACAAGCATCTCTTAAACATAATAAAACATAAGTATTTTTACCTTGTTGAGTTAATGGTTTGATTCCAACTTGAATTAATCCTAAATAAATAAAATTATGACCAGTTTTTAAATGTCATTTAATAGTATTAGGATCAAGTAATTGACATGTTTCCCTAAGTTTTTCTAAAGCATAAACTTGTTCTAGGGCTTTAACATGAAGATTGACATAAAATGTAGACTACATAAGAGTAGTTTTATATATTTCTTTAATGGATAATTGCGGTATATTCCAACTTACATCAATTTTATCATTTTGTATTTTTACATCTTCATTACTAATCCTTGATTAGGTATAGAGGGTAGTGTTATTGACCTAAAGCTGACAGAAGAGTTACTTCTAAATAATCAACTCATTTTTCTCTTTTCTGGAAATGGCTTACAATGAGCTTAATATATTGTCTAAACTTATCATGTTTTCACATGCTATGTGTTCACACATACCCATTCCGGAAAACCCCTATGAATCCAATACTACCTAACCAAAGGACTTACCTAGGACCTGGAACGAAAGATGAGTGGCTAGTAACAAAGTGGAAATACACAGATAAAGTTTTTGACAAATTAAGAGGGGTGTAAACAATTCCCTAGAGCAAAGGAACAGAGTTGAATAAATAGAAATAGTAGTTCAGTAAGCAAGGCAGATCAATAGCAACTTGGCTTTGATACCAATATCAAAAGCATCAGTTTGTATAGATAATTTGTCAAAATATCTCTGTAAAAGATATTGAAATATAAAAATGCAAATATAAAGATATTGAAGCATCAGTTTGTATATATTATCTCTTTTATATAGATAATTTATATTGAAATATAAAAATTAAATGAAATAGATCATCAAAATGGAGTTCATGATTATTTTTGTTTCAAATCATATTTTCTAAATGCAAATTGTTTTGAATTTATTTTTCAAACTGCCATTATTTTGTAACGTTGCAACTCAACTTCATTTTTTGTAAAAAAATTTAGTTTAGCCTTTTCAAAATAGTTTATAGAGCAACACAAGTTTAAAAAATAGGTTCAGTATGTATCTAGAAGAAAGTATGATTTGAAAGAACTCAACGGTTCAAAAAAAAAAAACCATCGTCTAGGTTTTCCACAGCAAAAAGATAGAAACAGGATCCAACAACAGAAAATTTTACCAACTACTCATCCATGGGGGGATGCTGATTTCACAAGTCTTCTGGGACTCCAATGAAACCGAACTTGTTCTAAGTTCAATGACAGTAAAGTAATGTGACCTAAAACGCGACAAAGCTGGATGTTTCACACTTCAGCATGCCAGTAGTTGGTCTTTGTCAATCGTTTATGCAACCATAACTAAAGGACTGCAGCTTTGTTTTGCAGAGAAAACAAGAGAGAACAGAAAATAAATCATTTGTACTGAAATCTCCAAGCAATTGTCTCTAGCTTTGTTGCTGGATCATACAAACTCACTCACTCTTCCTACTCCTACCATTTGCTTCCCATATACCTACTACCCAAAGCAAGCAAAAATAACAGAAACTTAATTCCACTGGTCTCAAATGTACAAACCCAAGTCATAAACATTCTTCTCTCAACCATTTTCAGTTGCACGAATTTTTTTTCCCCAAAAACACACATCACATGGGCCTCTCACCAGGAAGATAAGACGGTGATCCGCCCTCAATTTGATTCTTCTTCCTGTGGAAGATGCCACTGAGATTAGGTAAAAGCACCTTTTTCGATACAGAAGTGTTCTGTTTTTCCAACTTTTGGGCAACCATGACTTTCTCTGGTGGATTCTGCTTTTGATTTTGAATCCGGTAGTGGCGGGGGGACGCTTCCGATGACATCTCCCTCTCTGCAAGAATCCGAGATGCCGCTTCCGCCTTCTTTTGCTCTCGCGCCACCTTCGGAGCTCTCCTTCCACCGCCTTCTTTGCCGCCTCCGCCATCTCTGCGCTCTTCAAGGCATCCCGAGTCGCAGCTTTCATGTCATCAATCTCCTTCTGAGTCGCCTCCAACCTCTTGACTGCCTCATTTTCACTTGCTTTCACAGCTTCTACCTGAGCTATTGCAGCAGCCACTTTCATTTCAGCCAATTTGTCAGATTCCTCAACTTTCCGGCTCAGTGCCTCGAACTCTTCTCTTGAGATTGTGATCTGGGCACCAGACTCAGAAGTCGAGGCACGTGCTGCGTTAGTTCTCTCAGACAAGATTTTAATCTGATCAAGAGCCCTTGTTTCGGCTGCTTTTGCCTCTTCAGCCTCCTCCAATGCAACTTTTAGCTGCTTCTCTGCTTCTTCTAGTGCAGTTATGGTGGCTTCTGCTTCCTTGTTCAACTTGTCAGCTTTCTTCTTCATCTCCTCAGCTTCGCATCTTGCATTTTCACTTTCTGATGACAACTGGTGGAGGGTTGAGATCATTTCTTCAGAATTACCTCTGACTTTGGATTCTTCAGCAATGGCTGCTTCAAGCTCGGACTTGCTTTTCCGGAGCTTGACGTGCAGATTCCCAGCAATGGATTCCGTTTCTGCTTCCTTCTCCTTTAGTTCAGAGTGCTCTCTCTTCACATTCTCAAGCTCCAGCTTAAGGGACTCCACCAAGCTTCGAAGCGAGCTTTCCTCTTCAGCAACTTTATGAAGTGACCCCTTAGCATCATCCAGCTCTGAAGTGACAACTCTGACAGAATCAAGATCGGAAGCCTTTGCATTTTCCATCTCTTTTTGCAACACTCCAATCTCAGTAGCTGCTTCAGCAAGCTGGGCCTCGAGATTCTTGGTGATTTCAGGATCAAACTGTGTCTTCAAAGCAAGCAATTTCTTCGATGACTCTTCAAGGATAGCTTTATACGACTGCTTCTGAATATCTTTCTCAGCAAATATCTTCGCTTGTTCTTGCTGGGCTTGCATTGTTGCAAGATTCACCAGCCCAATCGATTCCTGTAAAGCAGCAATTTCCTTTGAAAGCTCGCCAACTTTCTCCGCATTTGCTTTGGCTGCATGCTCGGCTTCTTCTGCTTGCTTGAAGGCGGCAGCTTTTGCTTCCAGGGTTGCATCGCAATCCTGACGGATTTGCCTCAGCAATTGTTTTGCAGCATCAAGTTCAGTAATTGCAGTCATGTACTGTTCTCTTTTATTTTCCAAGTCCTGTTTCCGGACACCATTAGCTACCGCAGGACTAGCACCATTTGCTTCTTCAAGTTGCTTCACCTGAGCAGCTTGTGTTGCCTTAATTACCGATTCCTTTGATTCAGTCACGGTTTTGAGCTTCTGGGATAGGTCATTGACTGTCCTTTTAGCCTTTTCAAGCTCTATGAGTGCTTGGGCTTTTGTAGTTTCAGCACTCTTCAGTTGTTCCTTCAGCTTATTTAACTCTTTCTGGGTCAAGTGAAGCTGTGTTTCTTTTGCTAATACCCTCTGCAGTAAGACACAAAAATATATATAAACCAATCGGAAGGTAATAATTAAGTGAAGCTATCAAATTGCTTTTTGAAAAGGTCAACCAAACGAAAATTCTGCAAACAACCTCCTCTGAGAACTTTATTAGTTGTGCATTCATTTAACTTAGGTCAATAGCAGGAGAGAAGATGCCACAGCCAACCCCTGCAAATAGCATTTCCTCTAGCCTATGAAACACCGACACTTCAAAACAAGTGTTGTATCCGTGTCGGACACACAAACACTTTAGAGACACGCAGACACTTCGGAGACACGTATGGGACACACCACATGGTGTGTCCCCTTAAACCAAACCAAACCAAACCAAACCAAGACAAGCCATGGTGTGTCGCCTTATTTAATTAATTTATTTTCAAGAGACATTTTGGGGACACACTAAGAACATGCCAAGTTATCTTTTCCCCAATTACATTTAGTACTTTTGATGAATGTTGAATGTTTATTATTTTTTTCTTAAATTTAAATACTTAATAGATCATCCATAAAAAAAGATATAAACTGGAAGTGTCAATTTGAAAGTGATTTTTTTAAATAAAAAAATAGAATTAGAATTAGTTTTTGTTAATATTGATTGTTTGTAGATGTAATATTAATCTAGATAGCAAATAAAAATATATAAGAACATATTTTATTTCCATGTCCCCGCCATGTCCGTATCTCCATTTTTTTGAAATTGTGGTATCCCGTGTCTGCATCCATATCAGTGTCCGTGCTTCTTGCACAAGATTAACAATGGTATTACTGAAAGCGTCACCGGAACTTGTCAACAAAAACCTATTTTAGCTGATATTTTATGACATTTTTTTTCCTTTTCACCTTCAAGCAAAGCTTGATTTAAATTACATATTTAACATGTCAAATATAATTTAACTTGCTAAGGAATGTGATCAGAATATCAAACAACAAAATTATTCTCTTCATGCCTGTTTTTTCCACTACGGAATATCCAACTTTTAAAGGAACAAGCATTCAACATTTTCAATTTTCCTTTCCGAGTGTAGGAAAATAGTTGATTTGCTGTGGGAAAAGATAATCCAAAGAATGCAATTAGTTAAATTATAAGCAATGTTTTGCAACATCATTAGAGCAGTGCAATAAAAATAGAATCTACAACTAAAATTATATACAAAGAATGACGTCATAAATTAAAAGCCTATCACCTGACCACCGATGTCCATTGTATTTTCAAAACTACTATTGGCACATCATTGTAGATGAAAATTCTAGTTAAAGTTTCTGTTAGATCAATTGGATATCCAAGAACTGGGTTGTACATCATTATATTTTAAATATACCACCATATTCATAGGGATGACAATTTGAACCCGACCTGATGAGAGCTGGCCCCTCCAACCCCGATTAGAACGGTTTTTTCTTGAAAAATACTCCTGATGGGCCGGGGATGGTATTCGAAAATGAATCCCAAACATTTTTCGGGCCGGGGACAGTGATAGGTTCCCCCACTCCTGCCCGTCCCCATCCCCGGCCCCGTTTTCGCCTCAAACTGAAATTACTATTTTTTGGTTTTTTTTTTTTTTTGGTTGGACATTTGAGAATCGAGATGTTATGTTGCATCAATTATTTTGAGGGGATGGACCCATAAAGTATCTTTGAGAGATGCCTATTGATTTTAGAAGTTAACTTCGCTAATAATGTTGGTTGTGCATGCTACTTTGCAAAATTCACAAGTTTTTTTTTTTTTTTTTTTTTTTTTTAATTTTTTGGTGGTGTGGGTGTTGTTTTGTATGTTGTTTGAATGTTTATGTTTGAACATTGTTGGATTATGCTTTTATATATATTATTTTTATTTGCCTCAAAAATAAAATAAAGTGGGATATGCAAAATTCAAAAAAAAAAAAAAAGGTCAAGGATTTTTCAGGGTCGGGGAAACCTGATCCCTGTTAGGGGGCAAGGGGGGTGATGGGTTCCCCCGCCAGGGATCGGGGATCCGGGACGGGTCCCTGGCCCCGACCCGACCCGTTGCCATTCCTATTCATCGGGGCTGCCATGTGCCTGTAAAAACATAAATCTCTAAATTTGAGTAGTACACATGCACAAGCACAGGTACAAACACATGTGCGCAGACAATGTTTTAAACCTCATTGACTAGTGATGATAACCTGAAATATCACTTCTCACTGATGACTTTAAAGACGGAGTTTTCAAATGAAACCAAAAAGAGGAGAACATGCAAAATTCAATTCAAATAATTCACACAACACTTTCACAATGACGAGTTGAATCTGCAGGGAAAGGGATTCAGAATTGCCTTGACTAATTAAATCAACAATCTCCAAAATCAATTAGATGAAGCCAAGAATAGCTTTCTAAAACAGAACCACCACTGGTCACTGAGTAACCAGTACAAGGCGCTCAACTAAGCATTTTAGAATAGATCAAAACCACATCCGCTTTTCTCTCTCCCTAACAGAACCAAGCCATCCTAGGCCGCCTGACCCTGCAGGCACCTAAATAAATGCAGTTTAAGTACAGATATTGTCTTATGATTTTTTACTCCTTTTTGTTTTTTATTAGTCGTGTGCATTTTTACTTCCGAAAATGAAATTTATTCGGGCACCTTCGGATCTAATATAATCAAGCTTCTCAAGAATTGTGGATCACCAGATGTGTTGATATCACCCCAACACAATAAGAAAAAATACCAGTCAGTGATAAATATATTTGTTTTCTACACAATTACAAACAAAAATCAGAAATACCTCTGCAGAATGTGGTTTTGCCTTCTTGATAGCAGGTTTTTCCCCTGAAAAAGCGCCTTCGCCAAATAAATTGACAGCATCCTTGACAGATTGAAATGGTGCCCTGGTGTCTATTTCTCCAACCTCCACCACTTTAGGAGAGTCGGTAGCATTTTGACGATCTTTTGCTCCCATACTTCTTTATTAATTATTTTTCTGCAGACCTGCTGAGAATAATCAGAAACATTTCTATTTTGAGTTAATCTAGAAAAAGGATTACCAAATAAAGAATGGTTATCATAAATGAACAAAACATCCAACTGGTTGCTTCAGACAGAAGGTAATTTCCAACTCAAAATATGCAAGGGTGTGAGACTATTAGGTTGGGTTTATATCTATGGTAGTGTATATTGTGTATATATTCTGAGTGATTGTGTATATATATGGCAGTGTTCTTTTTTCCTTTTTAGTCTTAGGGTTAGGATCACTATATAATCAAATGTTTTCTTTGTATTAGAACACAATTTGAATATATAGAAACATTCAGAAATCTTACAATAAGATGATTAGAAGAAATCTACATACAGGACACAGTGGGTACTCAAAATCTTGACGCAAAAAAAAAAAAGAAAGGGTGAATCAAACTATCCAAGCAAGCAAATATATATAAAGAAAATAAGGCTCGGTCTTGGTCAAGCTCAAGAACCAAAGAGGTTGGTACTTGAGAAACTGTCAATGGCAAGGCATATGCTTTTTTTTTTTTTTTTGGGATGGGGGGAATTCAATCACAGAATTGAGAATTTTCAATAATGCTTATTGTTATTGTTTTGCTGAGCCTTTAGGATCTAATAAGGCAAACAAAAGAAAATCATTTATCAGATGACTCAATGGTAAGGCATATGTTTGTGTTTTTTTTTTTTTTTCGGTGTGGGGTGTTCGGGGCAGCGGGGAATTCAATCACAGAATTGAGAATTTTCAATAATGCTTATTGTTATTGTTTTGTTGAGTCTTTAGGATCTAATAAGGCAAACAAAAGAAAATCATTTATCAGATGACGTCAACTCTGCAAAATTTGCATACAACATAATGATGGTGTGTAAAAGTAAAGAAAGGCAGCATAAGTCCAGAGCTGCAGATGAACTATTTCAAATTGAAAAAGTTTTACAAGAAGTTGGAACATAGTAAACAGAGAAACAAAACATAACTTCTTATGACCATGAAATAGGGGTGGCCAGGGACTAGTTCATGGCAACCAAATCAATAAAATGTACAAAAGCTCACAGAATCAGAACTAAGGTTCTGAAAAGCAGTTCTTGATTCGCCATAATTGCGATTGCAGTAGGTGTAAAGTAACAGTTATGTAACGGAATAGTAAATTTTTTTATTTTTAGCACAATTTAAAAAAAACTTACCAATACGCATATTTTTTTTCCATGATCATATTTATTAGGTTTAAAATAAATATTGATCAATTTTTGTAAATTTTTAAGTATAATCCAATATATTTTATATTTTTAAATCACTATAAACTGAGTTTTTTACATTTTATTTTAATAATTAATGACTTTATATTATACAAAAAATCTATCATTAACTATTATATATAAAATAAACAATGACAAAAGTAAGAGAATAAATAAGAGCCTAAATATATATATATATATACATATTTTAACCAAGTCAAATAGATAATGACCACATTTATTATTATTATTATTATTATTATTATTATTATTATTATTATCAAACAATATATAGATAGACACACATAAACAAAATAGTTGAATGATAACAGCTGAATAGAATAGCATAAGTCTTCCAGTTTTAACAAATCAATAACATGTTTTTCATCTTCCCTCTTCTCTTTCTATCTCTTGCTCCTCTATCTTCCCTCCTCTCTATCCCTCTTCCACCATTTTCAACTTTTTTTTTATGTGTTTTTTCGAAAGAAACAGTTCGGAACCGTTACATAACAGTACATAACAGGCCGTTACGACTGTTATGGCACCGTTACGACTGCTACGGCAGCCACTACAGCCGACACATCTGTGAATCTCAATCACATTGCAAAAGCAGCCGTAACGGGTGGCGGTAACTACCAAAACCGTTACGTAACGGTTGCGGCCGCTTTTTAAAACCTTGATCAGAACAAAAGACCACAGTGAAAAAAATGCCCTTACATGTTTTGTGATTGACAGAGAATAAATCCCAAGGTAAAAGGAAAAAAACAACAATAAAACCAATATTAGTTTGTGGAATGAATTAGAGAAACTATGGAGAGACTGCATTGAATAAATGTCCAAGATAAAGATGTTCAGATGAATCAATGAAATTAACCACAAAATGATCCAACAACTAACAAAAACAATATGTATAACACAAACAAATAAGGTCAATTCATAAGTTGGCATCTAAATATACAAACCTCCAAAACCAATGTTCTTAAAAGCTTGATTCACAGCAGTCACTGGCTGCTTAAGCACAGGAACTCCCTCCTACATACAAGTAAAACTCAAACTCGCTTCGAAGCACTCAAATGGAATCTCAATTGTCAAAAAAGTTCACTCCCGGATATGCAAGCCCGTAAAAGTTTCATAGTGAATTTCAAACTGCAAGTACAACTTAGGAAGAAACTCCAAAAACTGACTACTTAACATTCTAAGGATTAAGTAATAAAAAAAATTATTTCTTGTATTTAACGCAAACCACATACCCAATCAATTATTCAACTCCATAACCATTCCAAGAGCCTATCACACTTCTATCGGTTTCATATTACCTAATTTCTTCCCCATAGAACAACTTTTCCATTACCACTCAATTAGTAGGTTGAATACATGAAGTTTCCCTCATCTTCAAGACTGGCAGCTATTAAATTGATATTCATTCTCCATTGAATTCCCAATATCATATTGGATTTCCATGAACAAAAAACATGCAAAAGCCCAAAAAAATGTTGATCTTCAAAGAGGTCTCTATGCCAAAAACAAGAATTTGTTAACACACATCACTAAATTCATGTAAAATAAATGCACTCGAAGGCACCCACTGCAAGTGTGAAACCCATCCTTTGCCTTTTCTCTTCATAACCTCATAAACCTAATGGTGCTCAACTACTCCATACAATCCATATAATCATTCCTTCACAGCAACTAGTCACTGCTAAGATTCTTTGAAATAAATCTCAGAGCTATCATTTTCAGTCTAAAGGCAGACCCTTCTACTTGAAAGCATCATGAAATAAACTCACTGACCTTGCTTAAGTTTAGACATCATAGAATTGAAACAACAGTACCTCTAACTAATTTTTCAACTTCGACAAATAAGACCAAATGAATCTTTGGTTCATCACTTCTCTTTTTCTTTTTCTTTTTTTGGGGAGGATATGGTTTCAAGATATTCTTGGAAGTGATAAAAGTTTCTGCCAAGGGAATCAAGTTAAACTGAGATATAAACATTACTGCTCATCATATAAGACTTGTAATACCGTATAATAAACATTTGATAAGGGGAGAGCTGAGGAAATAGTTATTAAGAACACACACACACAGAGGAAACAATATTTCGGTAACAAAGCAGAGTCCATGAAAATGAAAATCATCTAAATTCATGATCTACCCTATCCAAAAGTGATCTTACTTACCACATTTAGTATCCCACCTTCAACCTCCCATATAACTATCATCCACAAGGCAATCAAGTCACACCAATAATAAGCAATAAATGGAACATCATCATGGCATCCTAAGTAGCATCATATAGAACAAATGACCAATGAAATAAAGCTCCACGAAGAAAATTGAGGGGATAGAAAAGCTAAATTATACTTTGAAGGTAGTTTTCCACCCTTTTTATGCTTGTTCAGAAACCAATGTTTAACTCCAAAATTGAAAATGGTGAAAATTTTAGCCAAATTGCATTTGTCATTTCTCATGTTTGGCATAGATGTCACAAAAAGAAACAGGAAACATGTTTTTTTAACTTTTCTGGCCAAAATCATGGGCTAAGTTTTCCACCAAAAAATTGTCAGAAGTATGCAAACCTCTAGATTATTTTTCCTTTTCCATTTTTTTTATTGTTCAAGCATTCTAAATTTTCTCCAATTAGTTGTCGACTACAGGTGATATTAAGTATATTAACAGAAAGTTGAAAAGAATCATCCTACAATAGTTCTTTGTTTAATAGGTAGAAGAATCAGCCTATATATTTTTGGAAAGAAACAATCACTCAAAATTTATGCTCCTCGATATGAAAGACCTTTTCTAATATTCCAACTAACTAATGAAGAACAAATTTTAGGCAAGAGAGGTACAAAAGCGAGAGATAAACTTCCAGTGCTACAATTCAGAATACAGGAAAGGTAAATAAGGAGAAACAATCAAAGATTTACCCATTACTTGGAATGACATTTCATGTGCGTTTTTCAATTAGGCAAAAGATTTAGTTCAGATGCGAAAGAATGGGGGCATCTGAATTGCCTTTTCTGGGTTGCAAAAATAATGAACAAGAGTACAAATAAAGAGGCATTCATTTCTTTCTTATATTTGCTACAACAAGTTTCAATGTAATCAAATTTGAAGTTTTATCAGTGAAAGAATCATAACAGGGCCGCACATACCTGGTCAATAATCTTTGAATCTTGTTACACTTCAACAGCTCATGAATGCCTCCTCGAATCCTACTCTCACATGAACAAACATTAGATCATTAGACAATATGAACCCATGACCAATTCTCAATTTTTCATGGTATCAATAACAAATATCAAGTATTAGATTAAAGATAACAAGAAAAATTAAGCAAACAAATAAGCAATTAAAAAAAGGGCTATTAAAAAGGGAAAGAGAGAGAGAGAAAACAAAAGGGGTTGAAAAGGTAGGAACAGAACAAAGTACAAACCTAATGATAGCTTACTCAAAAACCCTAATCAAGCGAGAACGACGTGACAAACGGTAAAGAGGGTTCTTTGAAAGAGCAACGAATCTTGATCATCCTCACCGATCTTCACACACTCTTTCAAAAAGTCAAAAACCCTTTCCGAATCTCTCAAAACCCAACACGAAAACTTCAATAAAACGACTGTTACAGTCTCCAAGCAAATCGACTGCGAAATTCTCCAGCAAAGAACATGTATTTTCCTCACAAATTTCCAGAAAATTTTAAATCAGTAATCTTGAAATACAGACTGGGTTTCTGGCAGAATCGAAACGGAACGAGAGTTCACCGGGTTTTGGGGGGGGGGGGGGGGTTGTGTGAAAGTTCAAAAGCAGTTGGATTTGAAGACAAATTTTATATCAGCAAACCAGAGAGAGAGAGAGAGAGAGAGAGAGAAAAGGGGGGGGGGGGTGTGACATGTCAGCACAATCACCGTCCAAGACATCTAACCAGTATTGGGGCAGCGAGATGCGCGAAAAGCAGAGTTGGTGTGGGGAGAGAGAGAAAGAGTGATGGTTTTTCTCTGCATTTGTTTATGTTTGGATAAATTATCACTGTATTTTATTTTGAAATTTATTGCGTGTGTTTAGTTTGAGTATTTTAAATTAATTTTTTTAAAAATTAAATTGTTTTTGAAAAAAATTATTTATAAGTCCTATTAGAAAAACTTATGTTACATATGGTCCTATTAAAAAATTTATATGTGGGAAGTTTGTTGACACATTTACCCTCAATATTAGTTGTTAATATCATAAATAATAATAAAAACATATATAGGAAATTGAATGTTACCATAGATCATATCTATATAAACGTAACATAACGTGACACCTACATAAACGTAGCATGACACCTATACGTAACGTGACACTTACAAAAACATAATATGACACCTATGATCTATGATAATAAGAAATTGTATCGTGACGTGACACTTACATAAACGTAACGTAACGTGACACCTACATAAGCGTAACGTGACACTTACATAAGCGTAACGTAACGCGTCACGTTACGTTTCGCAAACTTAATGAGTTTTTATTTTTTTAAATTGAATGTGAAAATGTTGCTGATTTATGTTGGTGTCACGTTACGTTTCATATAAATATAATCTGTAGTAACATTCAATTTCCTATATAGAAAATTGAATGTTGCCATAGATCATAAGTGTCACGCCACGCTTATGTAAGTGTCACGCCACGCTACGCTTATGTAAATATGATCTATGGTAACGTTATGTAGGATCTTGTGGAATACATTCCTATCTAAATAGGACTTGAGATTCTATAAGAAATTACATTGACTTAGCCTACCATAAGTAAATCGAAAAATGACTTATAAATAAGTCTCCTTTTTATGTTTTTTATTTTTAGTAAATATTTTTAAAATTTTAAGTATTTTTTTATTTATTTAGATGTGTTTAAAAAGTAAAATATTTGTGAAAAAATATTTTAAAAAATTAATAAATATACAAAAATATAAAAAAATATACTGAATTTTCATTTTTTTTATATTTTTGGTATTTAGTGAATTTTTTAAAGATTTTTTTTCACAAAAAATATATTTTTTAAGTGTATTTATGTTAGGTATGTCTAAAAATTAAAAAAATATTAAAAAAATTCAATAAAAACAAAAAATAATAAAATAGAATTTTTTGAAAAGTGTTTTTAAAAAACTCAAGCCAAGCAATTAGTATTTATTAAATTTTATTGTTAAAATTTTCAAGTAATCAGTTTATTAAATTTTTTTATTTTTCTAAATTAATTTATTGTACTAAATTTATCATTTAAGATTTATAAATAAATAAGGCTAATTAATAAGATTGTGGTAATTGCCCTTTATGTTTTTGTCTGGGGCAATTATACTCTAGTAGCCTTCTGTAATTTGGTTCTGTCTAAGAACTTAGTTATTTTAGTTAATTTTTTTTTGACTATTTGATTATTTTAGCCAAAAAAAAGTTATGTTTTGGATGATGTTGACTTTTTTTTTTAGTTAATTTGATAGTCGTGAGAGAAAAAATAAAATAATTATGATTTGAATGTAACATTTTATTTTATTTACTATTTTAATTTATTTTGTCTTTATTAACTATTTTAGTTAAGAAAAAATAAATAAATAAATAATCCCACACAGGGCCTTAGCATGATTTTTAGTTAGATTTTTATAATTTTAATCATATTAAACTTTTATCAATGTTAATTTTTTGAGTGCAATTAATAATTATTTTAGAATTTATAGATAAAATATATTTTTTTAGAAAGAACTACATGTAGGTGGGAGAAAGAAAAAAAATTGCAACCACATGGGGTGCAAATATGTCTGTGATGGGGTTCAATTGCACCCCTCCATATATTGATAATTTTTTTTCTCTTCTCACCTATATGTAATTCTCTCTTTTTCTGTAAGTGATTAAGGAAATAATGTCGCTTTTGAAGTTGTTCATTTTTGTTTGAGTTGACTGTTTTGTATTTGATTTTTATCTAATTTTTAATAAATATTATTAATTAAATTAAATTGATGGAATGTAAAAAAATAAATAATAATAATATTTTGATATTATTACTATTGCAAAAATAAAAATGTAAATTACATTAATTGTCCTTAAAAAAATTTTAAAAAAAAATTACACAAATTCACACAAACTTTGCATAATTACATAGCACTCACTTATGATTTTAATTATTTTTCTTATTAGTAATTCATTAGTCTTAAAAAATAAAATAATATTATAATATATTTTACATTATAATATTTATTTTAGCATTAATTATCTATCTATTATTACACTATATGTTCATTAATTATGTTTACTACACTTTTATTAAAAGATAAATTAGTATAATTATGTCACATTTATAAAATTTATTATAATTTTTCAAATGTAAAAAATTATTAATGTAATTTACTTAAAATAAAATTAATGTTGTGAGTGCGTTAGCACAATATTATTCGCTTTAGAGTTAGGTGAAAACCTGTAACTAACCTCTTGCGGCTTTAAAATAGCTCATACTAGTTTAAGAGAGTTAATCCACTAAAAAATATCTCATATTAGTCTAAGAGTACTTATATAGTGGAGCTGTGATCTCTCACAGAACGATGTGGGATAGTGCACCCACATAACTCGCATCCACATAATTCCATAGTAGATTGGTTGCTTGAGCAGGGAATTCTCACAGACGATACCAAATTAAGCAATTAACCCTTCCCAATTAGTACAACTAGCTTATCACCCGTGCTATGCACGGGATAATTATAAATATTTATATTTATTTTAATTTTTTTAATATGTAAATTATGTTTTTTAAGATTTTTTTATAAAAATAATTTAATAATTTTATCACTAACCATAGTGTACAAAAGAAATTAAAAAGACTATTGTAGTAACTATGCACAGGCTATATCTATAATTATTTATATGAAGGGATTTTAAATGCTAATGAGGGATTTTGACCAAATCAATAAATGCTGAGATTTTTTTTTAAATAAAAAATTTAGAAAATTAAGATTGAGAGATTGGAGCTCCCATAAAACTTGGAGTTTAGAAACCCCATTTTCCTTAATATATTTATAATCTATATCTATCTATATATTAAGGAAAAGGGTCTTTTAAAACCCAAGGCTTGTGGAACCTCCAACATGCCAATCCTAATTTCTTAATTTTTTAATTTTTTTTTTTTAAAAAATTGACTTGGTGATTGGTGATTGGTTCAAAATAATTACTCTATTGATTACAATAAATTCAAAGATTGTAATAATTACACTATTGATTACAATAAATACTTAATTTATAATAATTACACTTATTAAATGAATAACGCAATAAATGAAATCCTAATTTTCTTACTTTTTGCATCCCCAAGAGATTTCTTGATTTTTTAATATTTTTTTTTAAAAAAAATTGAACCTCCAACATGCCAATCCTAATTTCTTGATTTTTTAATTTTTTTAAAAAAAAATTGACTTAGTGATTGGTGATTGGTTCAAAGTAATTACTCTATTGATTACAATAAATTCAAAGATTGTAATAATTACACTATTGATTACAATAAATACTTAATTTATAATAATTACACCTATTAAATGAATAACGCAATAAATGAAATCCTAATTTTCTTACTTTTTGCATCCCCAAGAGATTTCTTGATTTTTTAATATTTTTTTTTTTAAAATTGACTTGGTGATTGGTGATTGGTTCAAAGTAATTACACTATTGATTACAATAAATTCAAAGATTGTAATAATTACACTATTGATTACAATAAACACTTAATTTATAATAATTACACTTATTAAATGAATAACGCAATAAATGAAATCCTAATTTTCTTACTTTTTGCATCCCTAAGAGACACATGTAATTATTGTGTAAATGCCTCTTAAATAAATAAATAAACACTTATTAAATTCTTTCAAACTCCTCGGTCAAACCCCATGTATTTAATTTATATATTATGTAATTATTGTGTAAATGTCTCTTAAATAAATAAATAAACACTTATTAAATTCTTTCAAACTCCTCGGTCAAATTCCATATATTTAATTTATATATTTAATTTCCTTAATATATAGATTTATATATTAAAAAAAATGAAAACAAATATAAATATCTATAATTATCCCGTGCATAGCACGGGTGATAGGCTAGTACTATATATTAAGCAAAAGGATGTTTTAACCCCCAGGGTCTCTGGAAGCTCCAATATACCAATGCTAATTTCCTGATTTTTTATTTTTTAAAAAAAAAAATTTGACTTGGTAATTGGTTCAAAGATTATAATAATTACATTGACACCATGATTACATGGGTCTCTTGGGGAAGCAAAATAGCCTCTATCTCTCTCTCTCTCTCTCTCATTTCATTTATTGTTTTATTTCCCCACCAAGCAATCCCAATATTATATTGAAAGAATTTAATAAGTGTTTTTTTTTTCAAAAAAAAAACAAAAAAATTAAGAGAGAAAAAAATTATATTGAAAGAATTTAATAAGTGTTTTTTTTAAAAAAATTATATTGAAATAATTTCATAAGTGTTTTTTTTTTCAAAAAACAAAACAAAAAAATTAAGAGAGAAAAAAATTAAGAGCCATTGACACCATGATTACATTCAAAAAAAAAACAAAAAACAAAAAAATGAAGAGAGAAAAAAATTATATTGAAAGAATTTAATAAGTGTTTTTTTTTTTTCAAAAAACAAAACAAAAAAATTAAGAAAGAAAAAAAACAAAAAAATTAAGAGAGAAAAAAATTATATTGAAAGAATTTAATAAGTGTTTTTTTTTTTTTCAAAAAACAAAACAAAAAAATTAAGAAAGAAAAAAATTAAGAGCCATTAACACCATAATTACATAGGTCTCTCGGGATTTCTCTCTCTCTCTCACATATCATTTATTGAAGGAAAAGGGGTGGCGTGGCCTCTCTCTCTCTCATTTCATTTATTGTTTTATTTTCCCATCCTCTATCTCCTTCATTTATCAATAGTGTGATTATAAGATAATAAGCCAATCAGCAAGCAATCCCAATATTATATTGAAAGAATTTAATAAGTGTGATTTTTTTTGTACAAAAAAAAACCAAAAAAATTAAGAGAGAAAAGAATAATATTGAAAGAATTTAATAAGTGATTTTTTTTTCAAAAGACAAAACAACAGAATTAAGAGAAAAAAAATTAAGGGACATTGGCACCATGATTACATTCAGGAGAAAAAAACAAAAAAAATAAGAGAGCAAAAAATTCTATCAAAAGAATTAAATAAGTGTTTTTTTTTTTTTTCAAAAAACAAAATAAAAAAATTACGAGCCATTGACACCATGATTACATGGGTCTCTCTCTCTCACATTACATTTATTGTTTTATTTCCTCACCCTCTATCTCCTCCATTTATCAATAGTGTAATTATAGTGTTTGAACCAATCACCAAGCAACCTATTATATTGGAACTCCACAAAAATTTATGGGTTAAAAATAGATATAAATTTTTTTGCATCCTCAAGAGACCCATGTAACTATTGTGTACATGGCTCTGAATTTTTTTAGCTATTGATTTTTTATTTTTGTTTTTTGGAAAAAAAAAAAATAGATTAAATTCTTTCAATGCTTTATAACTTCTCCAATACACATACTTTTCTTAACTTTTCATATACTTTTTGTAAACAGTGATTTTCCTTTTTGCTTTCTCCTTCTTGAGTCCTCACTTTTATACTTTCAACTTCAGTGACTACGTATGCAAACAGTAAGTGTTATTTTTGTTTTTTCCTTCTTAACTTTTTCTTTTGTTTACTGTTTTAATATTAATAGTGATTTTCCTTTTTGCTTTCTCCTTCTTTAGTTCTCACTTCTACACTTCCAACTCAAAGGATCACAGATGCAAACAAAGAAGTGTTATTTTTGTTTTCTCCTTACCTTTTAATGTTATTTAATCTTTTTATAAACCCTCACAAAAAGAAAAATGTGATTATAATTTCTCCTTCTTAACTTTTTCTTTTGTGTATGCAAACAGTAAGTGTTATTTTTATTTTTTCCTTCTTAACTTTTTCTTTTGTTTACTGTTTTAATATAAATAGTGCTTTTCCTTCCTCCTTTTACTTTCTTTTGTTCTAACTTCTACACTTCCTACTTCAAAGGACTACGATGCAAACAAAGAAGTGTTATTTTTATTTTCTCATTACCTTTTAATTTTATTTAATCTTTTTATAAACCCTCACAAAAAGAAAAATGTGATTATAATTTCTCCTTCTTAAGTTTTTCTTTTGTTTACTGTTTTAATATTGTTCAATGGTTTTTTTGATTTTATTTTTGAATCTTTTTATTTATTATTTTAATTTTATTTTTAATTTTTTAATATGATTAAAGTTGGATAAATATAAACTCTCACAAAAAGAAAAATATTATTATAATTAGTTGAATGATTCTTTTTTTAATGTGATTGTAGTTAGTTTAGTAGTTAAAAAAATGTGATTAACTAATTTTTAATGTTATTTAATCTTTTTATTTAATTTTTTAATATGATTAAAGTTAGATAAATAATGTTTTAATATCATTAAAGTTAGATAAATATAAACTCTCACAAAAAGAAAAATGTGATTATAATTAGTTGAATGATTCTTTTTTTTAATGTGATTGTAGTTAGCTTAATCGTTAAAAAAATGTGATTAACTAATTTTTAATGTTATTTAATCTTTTATTTATTGTTTATTTTTTTATTTTTAAAAATATGATTATAATTAGTTGAATGATTCTTTTTTTTAATGTGATTGTAGTTAGTTTAATAGTTAAAAAAATGTGATTAACTAATTTTTAATGTTATTTAATCTTTTTATTTACTATTTTAATTTTTCAATTTTTTAATATGATTTTATTTTTAATTTTTCAATTTTTTAATATGATTACAGTTAGATAAATATAAACTCTCACAAAAATAAAAATGTGATTGTAATTAGTTGAATGATTCTTTTTTTTAATGTGATTGTAGTTAGTTTAATAGTTAAAAAAATGTGATTAACTAATTTTTAATGTTATTTAATCTTTTTATTTACTATTTTAATTTTTTAATTTTTTAATATGATTACAGTTAGATAAATATGAACTCTCACAAAAATAAAAATGTGATTGTAATTAGTTGAATGATTCTTTTTTTTAATGTGATTGTAGTTAGTTTAATAGTTAAAAAAATATGATTAACTAATTTTTAATGTTATTTAATCTTTTTATTTACTGTTTTAATTTTATTTTTAAAAATATGATTATAATTAGTTGAATGATTCTTTTTTTTAATGTGATTGTAGTTAGTTTAATAGTTAAAAAAATGTGATTAACTAATTTTTAATGTTATTTAATCTTTTTATTTACTATTTTAATTTTATTTTTAATTTTTTAATATGATTAAAGTTAGATAAATATAAACTCTCACAAAAATAAAAATGTGATTGTAATTAGTTGAATGATTCTTTTTTTAATGTGATTGTAGTTAGTTTAATAGTTAAAAAAATGTGATTAACTAATTTTTAATGTTATTTAATCTTTTTATTTACTATTTTAATTTTATTTTTAATTTTTTAATATGATTAAAGTTAGATAAATATAAACCCTCACAAAAAAAAAATGTGATTATAATTTCTCCTTCTTAACTTTTTCTTTTGTTTACGCTTTTAATATTGTAGTTAATAAAAATTAGTTGAATGGTCTTTTTTTAATGTAAAATCTTTTTATTTACTATTTTAATTTTATTTTTGATTTTTTAATATGATTAAAGTTAGATAAATATGGACCCTCACAAAAAGAAAAAATGTGATTATAATTATAGTCAAGTTGTTATCTATGACTAATCGTCCTGGGGGAAATATGACATTCAGAATGATTTTTGTTGATGGACAGGTATTTACAACTCTTATCATGAGATAATTGTTAAATATTTTGTTTTATATTATGTTAAAAGTGTGTACTTATTAACTTTTTTGAAATGGTGATGCCATGGAAGGAACTATATGCTCTGAAGAATATGATTACTTCAAAGAACATTTAATTGAGGGAAAAATATATTGTTTTAGAGGAGTTAATATTACATTGGCTGATGAGAAATTCAAGTTGGTGCCATATTATTATAAGATGTCTTTTACTAATGATACAACAATTGTGGACATACTTGATCATAATACTAATATACTATTTCAGTGGTATTTCCTTAAAAAATTATCAGACATTGGCCAATTTCTTCGTCAAGATGTTCAATTAATAGGTACGTTAATTTTACTAAATGATACTTATCTAGATTATATACTTACATAGTTTATTACCAATACAAAAAATTTGTGACTATCAAAACAATAAACATGCAAATGCTAAAATATGCAGATGTGATTGGATTGGTTGTTAGTGTAACTGAATGTCAAGATATTGCAAATTGTGATAATTACAAGAGAGAGATTCTACTACTTGATACAAGGTATGATACTATAACATATTTCTGTGTCTTTACCAAATTTGAAATACTCTACGAATTATATTATTTTTTCTAATCTCAACTTTTTTTTTTTAATTGTAAAAACAGTTTCACATTAGTAAGACTAACTCTATGGGATGTGTTTGCAACAACTGATGGCATGCAACTATATCATACTCTAGAGAATGATAATATTTTGTTTGCCACTGGATTAACAGTTAAAGATTATCATGGTAGGATTACTTTTTATTCACTTTTATAATATCTATATACATATACAAATATTGATATTAATAAATTATCTTTTCTCAACTTCTAGGTCCATGTCTTGCTACATGCAAATACAGCAAGTTATATATCAATCATTCATTATGTTATACAAATCATATTCGAGTGTGGTATGTTATGATTGTATAATATTAATCAATTATATATGACAATATAATTATCACAACTATATATATATATATTGACATGTTTATCTAGGCTTACTATGAATCCTATATCACAAAAGTTGGTATCTTGGAATCGAAAAAATGGATTTTCAATTTCACAGTCATTGATAATATCAAATGCCAAAAGAATTCGAATACGTGATTTTGCACCCATGCCAAAGGTAATAATTGTTATCATCCCAATTAATGAAAATTAAACGATATGTATATAATTTGTTTATAGAGAGATTATAATTCCAAAATTTTATAGGATAATGGCATTAGAATGATTAAAGATTATATTGCGTCATGCCAAGACCGTGCCTATGCATTTATCATACCTGTACCAACAATGCCACGTCAACTAGATTGTGCACCGTGCGTCACCTTTGTTTTAAATATAGATTGGTCTGAAGAATGTCTATATCTTTCGTAAAAGTAAATAAAAATGTAAGTATAACTTTTTTACTTTATAACATTTTATAAATACATAATATATGTATTGTTCATTAATTATGATACTAACTATCATGTTGACAATGCAGGAATGCTGATGGAAGGCCCACAACAATTTAGATTTTAGTTATTTTTTTGTTTTACTTATTCAGTGAATTTCGAACAAATGTAATAAATTCTTATTTTTATTACTTTAATTATGCAATGTCAATATTTTCTTTTAAAATTACATATATTTTATGCTAACAATTTAAAAATATGTTTAACATAACTATGAATGGTTTTTTTTTTTATTTAAATTTAATCCCGTGCATAGCACGGGTGATATGCTAGTATGATTATTATCTCTCATAATAACATTTTAATGCATTAAGAACAAGTATAAAAAAAATTTCTTGAAAAGTTCAACACATATGATTGTTATCAAAATATTAAACTTTAATATAATATAATAATAATAAAACATTTAATTCTTTAAAAAAATCCAACACATATAATTATTATTAAAATATTAAATTTTAATATAATATAAAAAAAAAGATATTTAAAAGGGCAAATTACAAACACCCCCCTCGAGGTTTGATAAAAATACAGATTCCCCCCTGAGGTTTGAGAAATTACAAATTGCCCCCTGAGAGTCAAATTTTCATAACAAATTAGGGAAAATTAGGGGGGAATTTGTATGAAAATAAAAACCTCAGGGGGCAATTTGTTATGGAAATATAAACCTCAGGGGGTGGGATGTAATTTCTCAAACCTCAGGGGGGAATCTGTATTTTCACCAAACCTCGAGGGGGTGTTTGTAATTTACCCTATTTAAAAAAATATATTTAAAAATTATAATCTATCTATACTATATATTAAGCAAAAGGGGGTTTTAACCCCCAAGGCTTGTGAGAGCTCCAATTTCTCAATTCTAATTTCTTAATTTTTTGATTTTTTTTTAAAAAAAAACTTAGCATTTATTGATCTCTCCCAACCCAACCTCAGCATTTATTGACTTCTCTAAACCCACAAACCCTTTTGACTTCTTTCATAATTACTACAGCACATTTTTCAATTTCTTTCATACACTATGGATACACAAAAAAATAAAGAAGATAAGAGTTTAGCTATGGATCTCAAAAAGATATAACATCTAAATTTAGTAATATCTTTATGTATACTTAATGGGACAAATTACTAAATTTTCTAAAATTATTGATTTTTTAATTTACAAAATAGATTAAAAAAAACTATTGATTGATTTATTTATTTAATAACGAAAATATTTCATAATCTCTTTCTCTAAAAAAAAAATTCTTTAGAGTTTACCTCAATAAACTTTAAATCAATAAAACTTACATGTCTATCACATATCTAACTCACATCATAACTTACCTAAATAATAATAATTAAAAACAAATATTAAAAAAATATATAGATACCCACAACTCCATCTTAAATAAGTTGAAAAAAAAAATACCCGAATAGAAATATAATTTGTTAAATTATAAAATAAAATTTCAAATATAAATTCTTCTTTAAATTATATATTACTACAATTAGAATGAGATCAATATTCACATGTGTCATAATATTATTAGTCAAAATATAATTTGTTTTAAATATATGTGTTCAAATTATATCCTTCTAAACTATAAAAACTTGAACAATAATATTTTTAATATAATTTTTTTTAACAAAAGAACAAAACATAATTTTTTTTAGTACTTACCAAACATGGAGGATTTTGTTTTGTTTTGTTTTGTTTTTTTTAAATTTCAATTGTCAATTAAAGAAATTAAAATAAAGAACAAAGATATTTTTGGTTCAAATTGAAAAAAAGTTAGTTTTGCTAAAATAAATTAGAAAGAAATGATAATTTTTTTTTATTAAAAGTGATAGTTCGTTAAACTGTTTTATTTATTAAAAAAAAAAAAAGTAAGATGATTATAGGTGATAATTTATTATTCATCTAGAATTATTTTCAGATTAAATGAAAATACCATATTAAATGTTCTTCTTATCTTTTTTTTATTCAAATACTTTTATTTTGTAAGAATTTTTTTTATTATATTTAATACTTTATTGTAATTTTTAAATTAAAAATAATTTCAAAAAAAATATTTAAATTATTTATGCCATTATAAAAAGTTAATTTTTTTAATATCAACTTAATGGTAATTTGGGAATCTATATTAAGTAAAAAGGGGTTTTTAACCCCAAGCCCTGTGGGAGTTCTAATTTCTCAATCCTAATTTCTAACTCACATCATAACTTACCTAAATAATAATAAATAAAAACAAATATTAAAAAAATATATAGATATCCACAACTCCATCTTAAATAAGTTGAAAAAAAAAATACCCGAATAGAAATATAATTTGTTTCAAATTATATTACTATAATTAGAATGAGATCAATATTCAGATGTGTCATAATATTATTAGTCAAAATATAATTTGTTTTAAATATATGTGTTCAAATTATATCCTTCTAAACTATAAAGACTTGAACAATAATATTTTTAATATAATTTTTTTTTAACAAAAGAACAAAACAAAACTTTTTTAGTACTTACCAAACATGGTGGATTTTGTTTTGTTTTTGCTTTTTTGTTTTTTTAATTTCAATTGTCAACTAAAGAAATTAAAATAAAGAACAAAGATATTTTTTGTTCAAATTGATAAAAAGTTAGTTTTCCTAAAATAAATTAGAAAGAAATAATAATTTTTTTTTGTTAAAAGTGATAGTTCGTTAAACTATTTTATTTATTAAAAAAAAATAAAAACTAAAAGGATTATTGGTGATAATTTATTATTCATCTAGAATTATTTTCAGAATAAATGAAAATACCATATTAAATGTTCTTCTTACCTTTTTTCTATTCAAATACTTTTATTTTGTAAGAAATTTTTTTTATTATATTTAATATTTTATTGTAATTTTTAAATTAAAAATAATTTCAAAAAAAATATTTAAATTATTTATGCCATTATAAAAAATTAATTTTTTTAATATCAACTTAGTGGTAGTTTAGGAAGTGCTAAATAAGTATACTTTTTTACTTTTTACGAAAATATGTACAAATAAATAGAGATGTGATGTGACTCAAAAAACATAATTATTATATTTTTTTACTTTTTATGAAAAAATGTGTAGAAAAGTAAAGATATGATACGATTCAAAAAAGATAAAATAAAATAAAATAAAATAAAATAAAAAGTGAGCTAATATGTCACTTCACAAACAACCCTTTATTTGATGATCCCTTTCTAAAATGTGTATTTTTTAAAATATTTGCAAGAAAAATTCTATTGGAAATCTATTGCTTTTTCTTTTATTCATTAATATTAAATTTTTAATTAATTTTATTTATCATTTTAAAAAATAAATTAGCAAATAATTTATATATTTATATATATAATTTTGTTTTGGTTGCTCAGGTTATTTGGTATTTCTGCCCAAGTCTATTCAAATTTAATTTGAATTTTTAAATTTCTGCATAGGTCCTCACTTAATTAAAAATTATATAGTTCAATCTTTAAAAAATTTTAAGCTCGACTCAAGTTATTTGGGTTGAACTCACCTAAGTTTGTAATTCTAGATAAGAAATTTAAAAGTTACATGATTAAATTTGTGAAAAATTAAAAACTAATAAATAAATTGTGATAAAATTATGAGATTTAAATTGTAAATTTCAATCTTTTTTTTTTTATTTTCATAATTTGCATACAAACTATTTATATTATTTTATATAAAAATATATTATTAATTTTTTTACATACCGTGCGTAGCACGGGTTATCACTAGTTATATATTAAGCAAACGGAGGTTTTTAACCCCAAGGCCACGGAGGTTTTTAACCCCAAGGCCTGTGGGAGCTCCAATCTCCTAATCCTAATTTTCTAATTTTTTGATTTAAAAAAAAAAACCCCTCAGCATTTATTGACTTCTCCCAACCCAATCTCAGCATTTATTGACTTCTCTCAACTCACAATCCCTTTTGACCTCTCTCATAATTATTGCAACACCCTTTTCAATTTCTCCCATACACTATGGTTACATACAAAAATAAAAAATAAAAGATAAGAATTTAGCTATAGATCTCAAAAAGATATAACATCTAAATTTGAATTATGATTTAATAATATAATTATGTTTTTTTTTTTTTATGTATATCTATCAAAATTTTAAATCACTTAAGCAAAAGGGGGTTTTTAACCCCAAGGCCTGTGGGAGCTCCAATCTCCTAATCCTAATTTTTTAATTTTTTGATTTTAAAAAAAAAAAAACCCTCAGCATTTATTGACTCTCCCAACTCACGATCCCTTTTGACCTCTCTCATAATTATTGCAACACCCTTTTCAATTTCTCACATACACTATGGTTACATACAAAAGTAAAAAATAAAAGATAAAAATTTAGCTATAGATCTCAAAAAGATATAACATCTAAATTTGAATTATGATTTAATAATATAATTATGTTTTTTTTTTATGTATATCTATCAAAATTTTAAATCACTTAATGGGACAAACTAATCAATTTTTCAAAATTATTGATTTTTAATTTACAAAATAGATTAAAAAAAACTATTGACTGATTTATTTATTTAATAACAAAAATATTTCATAATCTCTCCCTCCTAATCTCTCTCACAAATTTTCTCTTTCTCAAAAAATCAGATGATATTTTCTATTAAAGTTATAGATATCTACCTATATTTTATATATTATATTATAACATAACAAAAAAAACTAAAAACTAAAAAAAAAAAAAATTCTTTAAAGTTTATCTAAATAAACTTTAAATCAATAAAACTCATATGTCTATCACATATTTAACTCACATCATAACTTACCTAAATAATAATAATAAAAAACAAATGGAAACCACAAATAAATTAAATTTTTAAAAAAAGATACCCACAACTCCATCTTAAATAAATTGAAAAAAAAAATATCCGAATAGAAACCACACAAAAATAAAAATAAAAATAAAAAGATATATCTATCTATCTATCTATCTATATCTATACTATATATTAAGCAAAAGGGATTTTTAACCCCCAAAGCCTATGGGAGCTTCAATGTCCCAATCTGAATTTCTTAAATTTTTTATTAAAAAAAAAAAAAAACTCATTATAACTTACCTAAATAATAATAATTAAAAACAAATGGAAACCACAGATAAATTAAATTTTTAAAAAAAGATACCCACAACTCCATCTTAAATAAATTGAAAAAAAAAATACTCGAATAGAAACCACACAAAAATAAAAATAAAATTAAAAAGATATATCTATCTATCTATCTATCTATATCTATACTATATATTAAGCAAAAGGAGATTTTTAACCCCCAAGGCCTATGGGAGCTTCAATATTTCAATTTGAATTTTTTAATTTTTTATTAAAAAAAAAACAAAAAACTCAGCATTTATTGATTTGGTCAAAATCCTCCGATCAACATTTAAAATCCCTTCATACAAATAATTATAGATACAATTCGTGTATAGTTACTGCAGTACTCTTTTCAACTTCTCCCATAAACTATGGTTAGTGATAAGAAATTTTTTTAAAAAAACATAATTTATATATTAAAAAAATCTAAAACAAATATAAATATCTATAATTATCCCGTGCATAGCACGGGTGATAGACTAGTTATCTATATATGTGAATTGTGATTTTTAAATGTCTTCTTTTTTTTCTTTTTTATATTATATTAAAGTTTAATATTTTGATAATAATCATATGTGTTGAACTTTTCAAGGAATTAAATCTCTTCTTTTTTAATTATATTATATTAAAGTTTAATATTTTGATAATAATCATATGTGTTGGACTTTTTAAGAAATTTTTTTTATGCTTGTTCTTAATGCATTAAAGTGTTATTATATGTGTTGGATTTCAAAAAAAAATATTTATGCTTGTTCTTAATACATTAAAGTGTTATTATGAGGGTAAGACCTTGAGGTTAGGAGAAGTTAATAAATACTAAGGTTTTTTTAAAAAAAAAAATCAAAAAATCATAAATTTTAAATTGGGAAATTGAAGCTCCCACAAGACTTGAGGTTTAAAATCTCCTTTTACTTAGGTGCCGTTTGGTAACACTTACGTTTTCAGTTTTCTGTTTATATTTATAAAAATTTTAAAAATTCAAATAAAAACTTGTTTGGTAAAATTTTTGATTTATAAATCAGTGGTCTTAGTTTATAATTTGGTTAAAAATGAAAAACACAAAAATGTTTTTCCCTTTTGGGTTCTCCGTTTTTTTCTTTTACCACCCAACACTAGCCACCACCCGCCATCATTTTCCACCACCGTCTTCCGCCACCACCACCCACCTCCCACCACCACCTCCCAACACCACTCACCAGCCACCCGCCACCACCAGCCACCAGCCACCTTCAACCCACTTGCCACCACCACCCACCAGCCACCTGCCATCCACCCACGACCCGCCACTACCATCCGCCGCCGCCCACCACCACCCGCCACCTACTTGCCACCACCACTTACCACTCACCTACCACCACTATCCACCACCAGCCACCCATTACCACCAGCCACCTGCCATCCACCCGCCACCACCATCCACCACCCACCACCACCACCACCACCACCCACGACCCACCACTCACCCCCCACCCACCTGCCATCACCACCCACGACCCACCACCACCACCACCACTACCACTACCACTACCACCCATCCGCTACCACCTACCACCCGCCATCGTCACCCATCCACCCGCCACCACCTGTCATCCGCCACCCACCACCCGCCACCACTACCCACTCGCTACCACCCACCACCACCCCGCCACTACTGCCACCACCCACACCGCCACCCACCCACCCACCCACCACCACCCGCCATCCGCCATCCGCACACCCACTGTACCACCAGCCACCACCACCTATTCGCTACCACCCACCACCCGCCACCGTCATCCACCTATCCATTACCACCACCCGCTACCTACCCGCCACCACCACCCACCTGCCACCACCACCACCACCACCACTACCACCACCGTCACCCGCCCACCCATCCACCACCACCACCATCTACCCGCCACCACCCATCACCACCAGCTACCCACCACTCACTGTCACCACTTTTCACTACCGTCTTCCGTCGCCACTTGACACCACTTGCCATTTCTCACTCTTTTTTATATTTTTAAATTTTTAAAAATATTTTGTCAATTATCAAACGCGTTTGTAGTTTATGTTTTTTTAAAAATAAACAAAAACCAGTTTATAAAATTTTTGTAAATATAAACTGAAAACGTAAACGTTACCAAACACACCTTTAATATATAGTATAGATATTATTCACTTTGAAGTTAGGCAAAAACCAACAACTAAGCCCTCACGATTTAAAAAGCCTCATATTAATTTAAGAAATTAGTTCACGATCTCTCACAAAAATGATATGGCCTAATATACCCACAGATATAAATGATAATTTATGGAGGCAGTATATACATAATTTGTCCTTACTTTTTTTGTTTTTTTTGGATGAATGAATGAATAGCTGTGCCTTTTTGTTGTGTTTCTCTCTTTCACACACACAAACGCACTAGACATCTCCTCGCACGTCCAAAAAGACATTTGTTTGATTGTTTCGATCTTTCCTTGTAAAGTATCATTATTCGTCTCTTTTTCTCTTGCCGTATGAATGGATGACATGTGTGCATATAAAAATTGGATTCTGAAATAATGGGTTGCGACAAATTTAAAAACAAATCCTCATCATTATTTATTGCCTCTGGCCTCTTCTCAATTTAAAAAAAAGTCAAGTCTAGTTAAATTGACACCATGAGTTTCTCATTTTGGTGAATAGAGTCGTTTATAAAGTTCATCTCTATATAAACCAGTCATTTAAAAAATTAAATTGTTTAATTTATCATTAAAAAATAAATAATAAATTATTATAATTATTAAATTAATTAATTCTTTCATAATAGATATCAATTTCTAGTTGCATAGCATAATTTTGTGAATTTCTACATAATTTTTTTCAAAATAATAATATCACTGTAATGACAAATCACGATCAATTAAAAACTTGGGATAAGAATAAATATTGTTCAAGTACTTGAAATAATTTGAAAAAAAAAAATATAAATTAAAAAAAGGACAATTGCAATAAAATGATACTAGTCTATCACCCGTGCTATGCACGGGATAATTATAGATATATATTTGTTTAAAATTTTTTTAATATATAAATTATGTTTTTAAAGATTTTTTATAAAAATAATTTAACAATTTTACCACTAACCATAGTGTATGGGAAAAGTTGAAAATGATACTGTAGTAACTATACACAGATTGTATCTATAATTATTTGTATGAGGGAATTTTAAATGCTCATCAGAAGATTTTGACCAAATTAATAAATGCAGGCATGTAAAAAGACATGTGGATTGAAAAAAGTTAATAAATACTGATCAGGGAATTTTGACCAAATCAATAAATGCTGAGTTTTTTTTTTAAAATAAAAAATTTAAAAAATTCAGATTGGAATATTGAAACTTCCACAGGCCTTGGGGGTTAAAAACCCATTTTTGCTTAATATATAACTAGCTTATCACTCGTGCTATGCACAGAATAATTATAAATATTTATATTTGTTTTAATTTTTTTTAAATATATAAATTATGTTTTTAAAGATTTTTATAAAAATAATTTAACAATCTTATCACTAACCATAGTGTACAAGAGAAATTAAAAAGGCTACTGCAATAACTATGCACGGGTTGTATCTATAATTATTTGTATGAGGGGATTTTAAATGGTAATTAAAAATTTTGACCAAATCAATAAATGCAGGCATGTAGATTGAAAAAGTTTAATAAATGCTAATCAGAGAATTTTGACCAAATCAATAAATGCTGAGATTTTTTTTTTAAATAAAAAATTTAGAAAATTAAGATTAAGAGATTGGAGCTTCAATAAGGCTTGGGGTTCAGAAACCCCATTTTTCTTAATATATTTACAATTATCTATATATGTGAATTGCGATTTTTAATTTTTTTTTTAAATGTCTTCTTTTTTTCCTTTTTTATATTATATTAAAGTTTAATATTTTGATAATAATCATATGTGTTCGACTTTTCAAAGAATTAAATATCTTCTTTTTTTTATTATATTATATTAAAATTTAATATTTTGATAATAATCATATGTGTTAAACTTTTTAAGAAATTTTTTTTATGCTAGTTCTTAATGCATTAAAGTGTTATTATGAGGGATAATAATCATATGTGTTGGGACTTTTCAAGGAATTCATATGTATTGGATTTCAAAGAATTTTTTTTATACTTGTTCTTAATGCATTAAAGTGTTATTATGAGAGTAAGACTTGGGGGTTGGGAGAAGTTAATAAATGCTAAGATTTTTTTTTTAAAATAAAAAAATCAAGAAATAGATTGAGAGATTGGCGCTTCCACAAAGTTTGGGATTAAAAACCTCATTTTACTTAATATATAACTAGCCTATCAACCGTGTTATATGCACCGGATAATTATAAATATTTTATATTTGTTTTAGACTTTTTTTAATATATAAATTATATTTTTTAAGATTTTTTATAAAAATAATTTAACAATCTTATTGCTAAACATAGTGTATGAGAGAAGTTGAAAAGGGTACTGCAGTAACTATATATGGATTGTATCTATAATTATTTGTATGATGGGATTTTAAATGTTGATTAGGAGATTTTAACCAAATCAATAAATGTAGGCATATGGAAAGACATGTGGATTGAAAAATTTTAATAAATGTTGATCAGGGGATTTTGACCAAATCAATAAATGCTGAGATTTTTTTAAATAAAAAATAAAAAATTTAAAAAATTCAAATTGGGATATTGAAGCTCTCACAGGCCTTCACGATTAAAAACTCCATTTTGCTTAATATATAGTATAGATAATATAATATATAATCTATATATATATAGATTATAAGATGAGAGAAATAAAGTGCTATCTTATTATAATGGAGGAGATCTTATAAAAAAAAAAAAGAAGGTGTAGACATGAATGCCCTCATATTTTATTGTGTTTACAATCTATATATTAAGGAAAATGGTCTTTTAAAACCCAAGGCATGTGGAAGCTCCAACATGCCCATCCTAATTTCCTGATTTTTTTAATATTTTTTTTAAAAAAAATTGACTTGGTGATTGGTGATTGGTTTTTAATAATTACATTATTGACACGCAGTAAATGAAATCATAATTTCCTTACTTTTTGCATCCCAAGAGACCCATGTAATTATGGTGTAAATGTCTCTTAATTTTTTTTCCTCTTCATTTTTTTGTTTTGTTTTTTGAAAAAAAAAAAAATAAACACTTATTAAATTCTTTCAAACTCCTCGGTCAAACCCCATGTATTTAATTTATATATTAAAAAAAATTAAAACAAATATAACGCAATAAATGAAATCATAATTTCCTTACTTTTTGCATCCCCAAGAGACCCATGTAATTATGGTGTAAATGCCTCTTAATTTTTTTTCCTCTTCATTTTTTTGTTTTGTTTTTTGAAAAAAAAAAAAACACTTATTAAATTCTTTCAAACTCCTCGGTCAAACCCTATGTATTTAATTTATATATTAAAAAAATTAAAACAAATATAAATATCTATAATTATTCCGTGCATAGCACGGGTGATAGACTAGTTATCTATATATGTGAATTGTGATTTAAATTTTTTTTTTAAATGTCTTTTTTTTTTCCTTTTTTATATTATATTAAAGTTAAATATTTTGATAATAAACATATGTGTTGGACTTTTCAAGGAATTAAATGTCTTTTTTTTAATTATATTATATTAAAGATTAATATTTTGATAATAATCACATGTGTTGAACTTTTCAAGATTTTTTTTTTTATGTTTGTTCTTAATACATTAAAGTGCTATTATGAGAGATAATAATTATATGTGTTGAGACTTTTCAAGAAATTCATATGTGTTGGATTTCAAAGAATTTTTTTTATGCTTGTTCTTAATGCATTAAAGTGTTATTATGAGGGCAATACTTGGGAGTTGGAAAATGTTAATAAATGCTAAGATTATTTTTCTTTAAATAAAAAAATCAGGAAATTTAAATTGGGAGATTGGAGCTCCCACAAGGCTTGGGGTTAAAAACCTCCATTTTGCTTAATATATAGTATATATATGTGAATTGCGATTTTTAAATTTTTTTTTAAAATGTCTTTTTTTTTATATTATATTAAAGTTTAATATTTTGATAATAATCATATATGTTGGACTTTTCAAGGAATTAAATGTCTTTTTTTTATTATATTATATTAAAGTTTAATATTTTGATAATAATCATCTGTGTTGGACTTTTCAAGAATTTTTTTTTATGTTTGTTCTTAATGCATTAAAGTGTTATTATGAGGGATAATAATCACATGTGTTGGGACTTTTCAAAGAATTCATATGTGTTGGATTTCAAAGAATTTTTTTTATGCTTGTTCTTAATGCATTAAAGTATTATTATGAGGGTAAGACTTAGGAGTTGGGAGATGTTAATAAATGCTAAGATTTTTTTTTTTAAATCAAAAAATCAAGAAATTTAGATTGGGAGATTGGAGCTCCCACAAGGCTTGGGGTTAAAAACCTCATTTTGCTTAATATATAGTATAGATATAGATATAAATATAGATATAGAAGTATATTGCACAATCTAATACATGAATTGTTTGTATTTTCGTGATATTATAATTATTTTAAATTTTAAATATGAATATCAACATATAAGTGTTACTTAAGTTTTTTTAAGTATTTTTTTCGTGTCTCTATTACTGGCCTTATCATTATTGACGTAATGTATTAAGCATTTTTAACAGATATTCCGTTACAATCATGTAAAATAATGGAGAGGAGAACAATTCTTTTTAACAATTTTAAATGGACTTGGCACATCTATAAACTGTCACTTGTTTTGAAAACCCAAATGGAAAAATATTCCAGCCTTCAGGAACCAGGATTTGGACCCACATCAATCATATTAACAAAGTCAAATGGGCCCAACCATATGGCCCTATGAGTACGATCCAAATTTTATTGGAGCATTTACAAACAAGTGTTAATTTATAAAATTATAATTCTTTAAATCTTACCTAAGATTTTTTGGACTTTCAAATCTCTTTAAATTTTTGATAATCAAAATTATCCTTTAAACAATGATTGTTCATTATTTATGACTATCTATAAAACAACATGATGATTTGACATTTATTTTAATTTTCAAAACTTTAAAACATCAACATTTAAATTGGAAAAACAAAAAAAAAATTATGTGCAAAAAAATTTTGGATTTTTTTGTGTAAAACTAAAAATTTTGTTTTGTGTCTATAAAAGAATATGATGATGGAACATTTGATGTGCAAAAAAAAAAAAAAACTTTCAAAATGAAAAACTAATAATGTTCTCGAATTTATTGGATAGTTGAATCAAATCAATAAGTAAAAGGGCAAAAACGATTAATCTCATGCTTTATTTTTTTTTATCAATTAGGGAAACAACTATCTTGAACATTATTATACAAAATTGATAATATTCTTAATTTTAAAAATTAAAAAAAAAAATAATATTATCAATTTTACTAAATAGGGTTATTAGTTTAAAAAATCATTGATAGAACCTGAACTACTATAACATTTGTAAATATGATTTTAGATAATCAACTAAATTTTATTTAATGAACTGAGCTAATACAAACCTAATAAAAATTTGAGCTGTATGTACATTATGATTTAAAGAGTTCATCAGATCATCTCGACCCCTTCAATTGCATTGCAGTAAGTAAAGACATTATTCATTCTGTGTTGGATGGAAGAAATAAACGAGTTTCAAAGAGTACACCCAACAATTTTTATGGATCTGCCTTACACATTCAGTATGAGTTGATGATATTAATTAATAAGGAAAAAAGTAGGGATTAGTGGCGGAGTCAGTAAATTAAATTAGAATGAGTACTTATTAATTATAACTTTAATTTATTTTTTATTCATAACTAACAGTAAGGAGATAATATTAATTTTTAAATTAATAATAAGTACAAAAACTTAAATAAATTATTACAAAAGTATTTCATATAAAATTTTACAGTTAATTTCGAGTAAAATTGAAAAGAAAGTATTGCATGTAACTAGTGTATTATAGATAATGTAAAGAAGTCATATATTTATGTCTTAAAATAAATTATATAATGATAAGATAAATCAATCTTTTACAAAATTTAAGTAAAAATTTCATATAATAGTGATATCATGTCATTATTGACATATAATATTACCAACTAATAGTAAAACAACATATAAAGGGTGAACTCCACATACAAATATAACTAATACTCTAGTAATTTTTACATATATATAGTGAGATTAATTATATTTGCATATCAATAATGATGGATATTACTTTTATATTGAGATTTTTTTACAAAATTTTCATATATAAAAATATAATTTGTTGTAATCACTTCATTTTCAATAAAACAATCACTATTGTTTTCATAATAATTTGAAAATGCCTTTAACATTTTATTCTGCATATTATTTTTTTTTAATTTTATATTCATGCATATAAAAAAAATATAAAAAAAAGAAATATCTAAGGGGGGAACGTGAACCCCTCCCCCTGGCACCATATGGCTTCGCTACTGGTTGGGACCCTTTTCAGGGAGCTCCCACCACCTTCAATGCATTGTGATTGGTCAACTTTTTGTTTTGTTTTGTTCTTTTTTTTTTTTTTTTTTTTCTGGTTGACACATGTCTGTGAGGGTTGTAGGGCTAAAAAAAAATAAAGGTTGGTATCATTTATGTATTAGTAAATGGATGGTTTATAAACTAGATTTCTTGATGATGGGCTGAATCTTTGTCTTTTTTTACTCACAAATAAAGTTTCTAGTGTACAAAAGGGTGGTTTTTTCTAAAAATTTCATGACTGCCATATTAATAAGAAGTTTTGGAAAGAAGATAATCTCCTTCTGCCAACGCCGGTGACCCAATCACGACGTCTCAAGAGAAGAGGATCATCTCATCCAAAGCACAAAAAAGATTAAAAGCAAGGAATCCATAGGGGAACAAGATATGGAGATCATTATTGAAGGCACATCGCTTCTGAACCCCCCAAATCCATCCGAGGCTAGATCGGGCATCCCCTCTTCTTCGGAAAATGCCAAATCTGCAATAACCAAAGCAAAATCATTCAAGGAAGCCCTAGCAATACCAAAGAGCAATGATTTCTACTTTGATGATGCAGTAGACACCTTACTTTCTGATGATGAAGACGAAGATGGAGATTCTAACATCCAAGAGGATGATCACCCCATTGAGCCTAATGGCATGCCAAGAATCTCTCTCCCAAAGAAACTCCTACAGCAGATAAGAAAACCATGGACCAATATTCTTATTGTACGACTTCTAGGTAAGAGTATAGGGTACAAGATGCTCTGCACAAGAGTTAAGACCCTGTGGGCAATCCAAGAGGATTTCGATGCTATAAATCTAGGAAATAACTATTTTTTGTTCAAGTTTTCTTCCAAGGATGACTGCAACGATATTTGTACAGGAGGTCCATAGGTAATCATGGACCACTACTTTACGATTCGAAAATGAGAGCTTGACTTTAAGGCATCGGAAGCCTTTGAAACCACTACTGTTATATGGGTAAGTGTTACCCAAAAGACAACCTAAGAGATGGGGTAAATTAGGTTTTTACAAATAAAATGATAATACTCTAATAAAAATTATGACTAGCACAATAGATAAATATAATTAATGAAATAAAAATAATTAGAACAAGTGTTTTAACAACTATGTCAATTAATGATTTTAGCACAATAAAAATATAAAATATAGTTATGACAATTTAAATAAATTAAAGAGATAAGGGAGAGAGAGGCAAACAAATTTATAGTGGTTCACCTTCAACTCGGCCTACGTCCACTCCTCAAGCTTCACTCGAGATTTTCCATTATACTCTAACTTCACAAAGTGCTAGCAACTTTTTCACAGATGGAACAATCCTCCACAGATTTTACACAGACTTTCTAAATTAAGAACACTGAGTGTACTACACTCTTACGAGGTTGAAAAGAATATGTTTTTGCTTTCACAGAAAGTTATAAGAATTATCTTTCAAAGATAAATATAAAAATGAAGCTCTGGTTTTTTTGTAAACCTCACACAGGAAAGATAGACTTAAAGCTATACATCTCAGTGTATAATTTTGGAAAGAGGATGTAAACAAAAATTGAAGAACACTTCTCAGAGAATTTTTCAAAGAATAGATGTGAGTGATTATAGATTAAATAATATTTTATGATTTTTTTGTAACTTGTTTGTAGTTCATGTAACTTATTCACATTAGAGGCTTTGGTATATATAATGAAACTTATAGCCGTTTATAGCTATTGTATTCATTTGAATATTTTCCACTCCATTATTACTAATTTGAATATTTTTCACTTGAACCTTTTAGCCTCTTCTTTGTCTTTGGGTCATGTTGAACCTTTTGTTTGGACATTATTTTTGAGTTGAAATGAACTCTTGATTTAAGCAAATATTAAATACATTCAAACAATATTTAGGATAAAAGTTTAGGCGAGAAATAATGGGACAAAATAAATTTTGATTCTATTTTGCTCTTTCAAATAAATTAAAACATAATTAAATAAATCATCAAAATAAATTTTAAATTCTATTTTTCTTTTTCAAATAAATTAAAATATAATTAAATAAATCATCAAAATAAATTTTGGATTCTATTTTTCTCTTTTCAAATAAATTAAAACATAATTAAATAAATCAACAAAATAAATAAGTCTAACAATTTTTCCCTTTTTGATGATGACATACAATGATGTTTTGATTTGATTTTGGAGTCAGAAAAACTCACTCTCAAGTCATGCTTCCTGAATTCATTTCTAAATACATAGGTTAGCACATGTATAATAAATAAGCTTTAATTAGAAACATAATATGAGACTAAGATATCAAA
The DNA here is from genome assembly GCA_025200525.1 of Camellia lanceoleosa. NCBI lineage: Eukaryota > Viridiplantae > Streptophyta > Magnoliopsida > Ericales > Theaceae > Camellia > Camellia lanceoleosa. The sequence continues at coordinate 179,285,660 of CM045764.1, read as the reverse complement.
CTATAAATACATAACATTAGATTAGTTTGAAAATAATACTATAATTTGAAAATTATACCATAATACATAACATCATAACATCATAAGTTTTCTTCCTCTGTGACATTATCAAAAGGAAATCATGGGTCAGAATCTGGAGGAGAAGGAGGAAAATGATAAGGATAAATGACATTAAAAAATAGATAATCAAAACATATATATACATATATATGATGATCATCTCTCTTTTTTCGTCAAAATCGCGTCGGACACACGGCCTGCTTTTTAAGGCCACCGATCGACAAAAGCGAGACGGGTCAATCAGCTGCCTCGGCTCTCTCTCCCTCTTGTCTTCTTCTCTTCCCTCTTCTTCTTAAGCACTCTCTTCGCCTTCTTCTTCCTCACTCCCTTCCATCCCCTTCGCTTTTCTTCGATTACATCTTTCTCTCCTACTACATGGCCTCGTCATGTCCCCTTACTCTCTTTCTGGACCTGAATGATCCTGTAAGCGCTGCTGGGCCGAGTGCCCTGGCTCCTACTCTTCGCAACCTTTCTATGATGTCGATTGAGCAAATAATGACAGCTCAATCAGACATTGAAGCCAATCATTTCACACTGACATCCTGTATGGAGATGGTGACTACAAATACAAAAAATGGCTCACCGACTACGAGCAGACGAGTGAGCTCCATCGTCAACGCTTAACTCTCTCGCTTCAAGCATGTACAAGGATGCGTGAGCAGAAATAGGCGCACTGAAGGCCGAAAATAAAGAGCTGAAACGGAAGACTATCTTTATGGCCCGATTTGGAGCAACATCGTTCTTGGCTTTTGGTAGTTGGCGGGGAGTGCTCGCTCCTGACGAAAGCATAGGGGCAAGGATGTCAAGCGTCGCCCAAGGTGATAAAAAGAAAAAGAGAGCAGTGGAAGAGGCGAGTAAATAAGATCGGCATATGGCCGTAAAAAAAATGAAGGTTTTTTTTTTTGTTTTTGTTTTTATGTAAATATGTTTATTTTGATCGGTATATGGCCGTAAAAAAATGAAGAGTTTTTTTTTTTTTTTATATATGTAAATATTTGTATTTTGATGTGTTTTTGTTTTTATGTTTAAGTACTGAAAAATAAAATTAAAAAGAAGAAAAAAATAAGAAAATTAAGTCCAAACAAAAAATAATAATGAGAAAAAAATAAAAATAAAAGAAATTAAGCCTAATAGCAAAATAAAAATAAAATAAAATAATACCAGCAGAAATTAAAGTTAATGGGACGTTGGTATTGCTGGAATGGTAATGCAAAAAAAAAAAAAATACCATGAGAATGTATGTAAAGTTAATTTTACCTCTAGATGCGTAACCAAAAAAATTACACAGTTGAGAATAACAAACTATTAAGGAGAATAAATATATGAAGGACTTGAGAGCATTCAACTGATATAAATGTTTCCATATCAATGTAGCAATACACATATATCATTTTAACAAAAATTCAAGTTTCACAATCATAACAAAACTTTTTAAGTAGAAATTGACATTCCAAGTTCGCTACGAATAAAATTGAAGCGATCCTCGCTTAGGGGTTTTGTGAAAATATCCGCTAATTGCTTGTCAGTGTTTACAAATTCAAGTACAATATCCCATTGTTGAACATGATCTCTTAAAAAATGATGTCGAATTTCAATATACTTTGTTCGTGAGTGTTGAACTGGATTTTTGCTTAAATTGATGGCACTAGTATTATCACATTTAATAGGGATATGATCATAATGCAAATCAAAGTCCTCAAATTGTTGTTTCATCCAAAGCATTTGGGCACAACAACTTCCGGAAGCTATATATTCAGCTTCGGCCATTGATAAAGCAACCAAAATTTTCTTTTTGCTAAACTAAGATACTAATGAGTTATCAAAAAAGTGACAAGTGCCACTGGTGCTTTTTCTATCAAGTTTGCATTCGACAAAGTCGGCATCCGAGTAACTAATTAAATCAAATGCAACACCTCTAGGATAAAACAGTCCCAAATTTTGAGTGCCAACAAGATCTCTTGCTGGTCAGTGTTTACAAATTCAAGTACAATATCCCATTGTTGAACATGATCTCTTAAAAAATGATGTCGAATTTCAATATGTTTTGTTCGTGAGTGTTGAATTGGATTTTTGCTTAAATTGATGACACTAGTATTATCACATTTAATAGGGATATGATCATAATGCAAATCAAAGTCCTCCAATTGTTGTTTCATCCAAAGCATTTGGGCACAACAACTTCCAGAAGCTATATATTCAGCTTCGGCCATTGATAAAGCAACCAAAATTTTCTTTTTGCTAAACCAAGATACTAATGAGTTACCAAAAAAGTGACAAGTGCCACTGGTCAAGTTTGCATCCGACAAAGTCGGCATCCGAGTAACTAATTAAATCAAATACAACACCTCTAGGATAAAACAGTCCCAAATTTTGAGTGCCAACAAGATATCTAAAAATTCTTTTAACAGCACTGAGATGCGATTCATTAGGATTTGATTGATATCTAGCATACATACAAACACTAAACATAATATCGGGTCTACTTGCAGCTAACGATATTTTGTTTGATCAATGGACTTACCTTTTTCATCATTGTCTAGCTTAATGGATGTGCTCATAGGTGTTCCAGCTATTTTTGAGTCATACATACCAAACTTTTTGAATAGTTCTTTTGTGTATTTAGCTTGGTTGATAAAAATTCATTCCTTACATTGTTTGATTTGAAATTCAAGGAAATAATTTAGCTCCCCCATCATGCCCATCTCAAACTCACCTTGCATACACTTAGCAAATTCCTTACACATGGTTTCATTAGTAGCACCAAATATAATGTCATCTACATATATTTGTACAATAAATAAATCATCATTTTTAGTTTTAACAAAAAGTGTTGTATCAATCGTTCCTCTAGAAAAATTATTTTCAATAAAAAATTTACTTAATTGTTCATACCATACACGAGGTGCTTGTTTCAAACCACATAAAGCTTTTGATAGTTTAAAAACATGATTTGGAAAAGCATGATCTTCAAAACCTGGGGTTTGTTTAACATAAATTTCCTCATTTATAAAACCATTAAGAAGGCACTTGTTACATCCATTTGATAAAGTTTGAAATCTCTAAAACATGCAAATGCTAGTAACATGAGAATGACTTCTAATCTAGCAACCGGAGCAAACATTTCATCAAAATCAATACCTTCTTCTTGATTGTATCCTTGTGCAACAAGTCTAGCCTTGTTTCTTATAATTGTGCCGGATTCATCAAGCTTGTTTCGAAAGATCCATTTGGTACCGATAATGGTATGATCTTTAGGTTTTGGCACAAGTTCCCACACTTTATTTCTCTCAAATTGGTTAAGCTTTTCATGCATAACTATCATCTAATTTTCATCGAATTCGGCTTCTTGAAAGTTTTTAGGCTCAATTTGTGAGAGAAAAGCCAAGTTACTACAAATGTTTCTAAGTGAATAGCGAGTTTCAATACCTTTTGTAGGGTCACCTAGGATTAAATCCTTAGGGTGATTATGAACAAACTTCCATTCTCTTGGCAAATCATCATTGTTTCCTCATTCTTCTTGAGGTGGGAGAATAGGTTGTTCAAATTCTTTGTTCAACTTATATGGTTGGTTTTCTTCTTTGTAGATACTTAAATTTTCCACATTGGTTCCAAATCTATATTATCACTAACAATTTACTTTTGAATAGAGATGTTAGTTTCATCAAATGCCACATGTATAGATTTTTCAACAACAAGAGTTCTTTTATTAAAAACACGATAAGCTTTGCTAGTTAAGGAATAGCCAAGAAAAATTGGTTCATCAGATTTTGAATCAAATTTACCTAAGTTATCCTTACCATTATTATGCACAAAACATTTACAACCAAAAACATGCAAGTGACTAATGGTTGGCTTTCTATCATGCCAAAGTTCATAAGGAGTCTTTTTTAGAATAGGTCTAATTAATGCACGATTTAAAATATAGCATGCGGTGTGAACAGCTTCGACCCAAAAATATTTAGGAAAATTATTTTCGTAAAGCACTGTTCTACTCATCTCTTCTAAAGTTCTATTATTCCTTTTTACTACACCATTTTGTTAAAGGGTTCTAGATGCTGAAAAATTATGTCCAATACCATGCTCATCACAAAACAATTCAAATTTCTCATTTTCAAGTTCTCTACCACAGTCAGTTCGAATATTAGTAATAAGAAAGCCTTTTTCATTTTGAATTCTACGACAGAGTTTCGTGAAAGAAGAAAATGTTTCATCTTTGTGTGCTAAAAACATAATCCATGTAAATCTTGAATAATCATTAACAATAACAAGACAAAAATGTTTACCACCTAGACTAGATATCCTTGAGGGACCAAATAAATCCATATGCAGTAATTGTAAAGGTCTAGTTGTGGAAATGTGAGATTTTGATTTAAACGATATTTTAGTTTGTTTTCCTTGTTGACAAGCACTACAAAGATGATCTTTTTCAAAATTTATTTTCGGAAGTCCAATGACCAAATCCTTTTTCAAAAGTTTAGCAATTAAATCCGTATGAGCATGACCATGTCTGCTATGCCATAACCAACTATTTTCATTATTAATATCTAGACATTTAACATCACTAACATAGAGATCATTGAGATGAAAAATATAAATATTATCGTGACGATTACTAACGAATAAAGCTTTATGATCATTTGTGCTTTCAATTGTGTAATGTGATTTATCAAAAATAATTCGATTACCTTTATCACATAATTGACTAATACTAAGTAGATTATGCATAAATCCATTAACAAGTAAAATGTTTTTAATAGAAGAGTTAGGAGAAATACCGATGCTACCAATACCGATGATTTTTCCTTTCTAGTTGTCTCTAAAAGTAACAAAACCTCCATCTTTGGATGACAGTGTAGTAAAGAAAGATTTATCTCCGGTCATGTGTCTGGAATATTCACTATCAATGTATCACTTCCCTTCTTTAGCTTTGGATTTAAAGCAAACATACAAGATAACAATCGAGTGTTGGTTTTTGGTACCCATAGTTTTTTAGGTCCTTCTTAGTTAGTTTTGTTAGATCTCTTAACAATTCAAATCTTTTTAATTCCCATGTTTATATTATTTTTGAATGGACAAGAAGATATATAATGTCTTTTTTTTCTACAATAATAACAAGTAATATGAGGGTGAGTTATGAGAGGTGCGTTTTCAAAAATTGCATTGAGATTCTTTTATTTTTTAATAGGGTCATATCCAATGCCCGCTTTATCGAAAACACATCTTGATTTTCAAGAAGCATGTTGAGATTATTTTTACCTTTTACAAATTTTTCAAGTGTTTTTGTTAAATCATCAATATTGTTTTTTAAAATAGTTTTCTCATTAGAGATAGTATCAAAATCATTTTTCAAAACAATTTTTTCTTTCTTTAATTCTTCTATATTAATAGATAAAGATGCAATAGATTTCTTCAACACATTGTTTTTGGCACAAACTTTTCTAAATTTATCTTGTAGTTCATAGAATGCACTTTCAAGTTCTTTATAAAGAGTAGTTACGTCATCTTAAGTAAAGTCTTCATCTTCAAGAGCCATGAGACATAAGTTGGCTACTTTATTTTCAATTTGAACTTTTTGGCCTACTGCTGTGTTGGGCAGTTTGAACCTTTTGTTTGGGCATTATTTTTGGGTTGAAATGAACTCCTGATTTAAACAAATATTAAATACATTCAAACAATATTTAGGATAAAGTTTAAGTGAGAAATAATTGGACGAAATAAATTTTGATTCTATTTCGCTCTTTCAAATAAATTAAAACATAATTAAATAAATCATCACAATAAATTTTGGATTTAAAACATTATTAAATAAATCATCAAAATATACTTTGGATTATATTTTTTTTTTCAAATGAATTAAAATATAATTAAATAAATCATCAAAATAAATTTTGGATTCTATTTTTCTCTTTCAAATAAATTAAAACATAATTAAATAAATCATTAAAATAAATAAGTCTAACAATATGGTTTTCGGAACTTTCGGATTGAGTACTGCCAAGAAAAGGTCTTCTACACCATTGCTAAATAGATAAGGAAACCATTCAAAATTAACCTTACAACTGCCATGGCTACAAGAGGCAAATATGCAAGAGTCTGCATTGAAATGGATCTAAACAAACCCCTCTGCCCCAAATTTCTTTTAGGTAAGAAAAGTTATAATATTGAATGTGAATATATTTATTCCTTTTGCTTCTTTTATGGCAGAGTGGACCATCGACGGAAGCTATGTTGATTCAAAGCAGCAAACCAGTCTTCATAAGCATCTCAACCCACAAACTCGCCGCCAACCAATGATGGACTAGCCATTGCAGAGAACTCTCTAACGGCACAATTTTAGAACAATGATAATCGACAAAGTTCAGAGGTAAGTGATGTTAACTTTGGGCCGTGGATGATAGTTACTAAAAGGAACTGGTAGCCCACACCCAATAGGAAAGCCCAGAACAATTAGCCTAATCCAAACTCCAATAGATTTGCTGAATTAGGCAGCTCTGCTTATCAGGATGAGGAACCTAGCAGAGGTAAAAAAAAACTAACAGATTGGGCCTTGAAAAGGAGGCCTCCCCATTATATAATGCTATAATCCCTACTGGGTAGGAGATTACCATAACTAACCAAAGGAGCAATCACACCAAGAAACCTAACCACTCTGAAGGCCTAGGCAATTCCCCAAAACACCCAACACCACATATACCACCCAACTCACGTGCCAACCCAACCTTGAGCTCAATACTCCATAAAGAACAAGACAATACACACAAGAGTCCACTCCTATACTGAAGCCTGAAACTCCTATTCTGAAAGAATCTGATAGCATATCTCTAGAAATCCTAATAGAAGTGACAACTGAAGTCACTTTCAACTCTCACCCACTCAACCCACTCCCTTTAAACCAAACCATCTCTTTGAGAGAAGGGAAAGCAAGAGATCGGAAACCTCCAGATCCAGATTTCAAACATGGGAGAGGAGATGAATCACTCGAAAGTTTTAGTCCACAAGATAGAGGGCAACACATTGGGGTTGTTGTTAGAGACAGGGACAAAAGCAATTCACGGAATAGACACAATCTGGTGGATAGAGCAAATAAAGTTGAGAATAAAACCAGGGTGGAGCACCACAGCCATCCCTCTACTCCATTCGCTATAGATAGTGTTTATGAGGTCAATCGACCAGGATCATCGTAGGATCCGTAGCCTCCTACCAAGTCTTGTAGCTGATCCTCTACCCTCATTTCCCGACATGGATTCTCTCAAAATTCTGATTTGGAACTGCCGCGGGGCTGGCAATAATACCTTTCAACGCAACATGCGTGAACTTCTCTAGACTCACAAACCTGGGATTCGTATTCTCATGGAAATGAAAGTCACGTATAGCTCTATGGGAAATTTCTTTAGCAATATGGGATTTTCAACAACTACCATTGTTGACCTAGTGGGCAGGTGGAATCTAGTTAATTTGGGACACTGACCAAGTTAATGTTCGAGCCTCAGTTGTCTCACCAGTACATACAAGCTACAGTTCATAAAGAGGACTATGAGGAATGGGTTGTTAATGCAATATATGCCAGCCCTAACCTTTCTCTGAGAGAGGCACTCTAGGAGGAGCTTGAACACACAGCAAGGAACTTGAACAAGCCTTGGCTTGTAGCTGGAGATTTCAACGACTATGTCAACCAAAGCGAGAGGAGGAGCTTCTCACACACCCATAACCAGAATAGAACACAGAGGTTTATGGAAAGGATCAATAATTGTAATCTCATTGATTTTGGAAGTGTTAACCCTCGTTTCACATGGACAAACAACCGTCAAGGCCTAGCTAACTGTATGAAGAGGCTAGATCGAGCAATGAGCAATGATCAATGGTGAGCCCTTTTCCCCGAGGCACTGTGAGGACCCTCCCTCGAATCTACTCGGATCACTCTCCACTAGGGTTATATACTCAAGGTATGCATCCCTTTAACCCTCAAACTAGGCCTTTCAGATTTGAAGCGGCCTGGCTTTGCCACCTTAATTTCTCTGAGGTTGTACATATGTCTTGGTTAAATAAAGATTTTAAACTCCTTAAAGCCATTGATAGTTTTACTTAGAATGTTAAAACCTGGAACAAAGAAGTCTTTGGTAACATCTTTAAATGCAAAAAAACTCTTTTGGCCCGTATAGAAGGAATCCAAAAAGCTCAAGCCCAGAGCTTTTCTCATAATCTTCACATTCTTGAGAAAGACCTCATCAAACAATTTAACATGACCCTTTTTCAAGAAGAGATTCTTTGGTTCCAAAAATCCAAAAACAGATGGCTCACTATGGGTGACAATAACCCCAGATTCTTCTACATATCTACCCTAACCAAGCGAAGAAAGTTGAAAATCCATGTGTTAAAAGATGATAATGATAATTGGCTCTCTAATACTAATGACCTCAAAAGCCACATCATGGACCACTTTAGTAAGCTTTTCCAATACGAGGAAACACACCTTGTGGACAATTAGTTTAACATTGCTAGAACGTTTTTCACCCCTGAAAATAATGATCGACTCTTTGCCCTTGTTTCCAACTCCGAAATATGGCAAGCCATTAAAAGCATTAAAAGCCTTCAAAGCCCCGGGAAAAGATGGCCTCCAAGCTATCTTCTACCACAACCACTGGAACACTATTAGCACCTTTGTTTGCCACTTCATCCAAGAGTGCTTTAATAATAAAAATGTTCCCAAAGAAATTAACGAAACCCTCATTACTCTTATACCCAAGCTGGACAATTCCGAATCTTTAAAACAATTTAGACCCATTAGCCTCTGCAATGTCATCTACAAATCCATCACCAAAATCATTGTCAACAGACTCAGACCTCTCCTTTCTGACCTCATCAGTCCCAACCAAAACAGTTTTATCCCCGGTAGAACCACTACTAATAATATTTTCATAACCCAAGAGATCCTCCATAAACTTCGATGTAAAAAAGGCAAGTTTGGTGGCATGATCCTCAAAATTGATCTTGAGAAAGCTTATGATCGTATTTCCTGGGATTTCATCCATCATACCTTTAACGAATTCAAGCTAACTCCTGACTGGATCACTTTTATCATGAATTGTGTGACTTCTGTTAATTTTGCTATAATTTAGAATGGAGAAATCTTACCTCATATTAGTATGGGGAGAGGCCTCGAGCAAGGGGATCCTCTCTTCCCCTACTTATTTGTTCTCTACAAGGAAAATCTCTCTAACATGATTAGACTCAAAACTGAAAATGGAAAATGAAAGGGCCTCAAAGCTTCCAATAATAGCCCTTCCATTTCCCACTTGTTTTTTGCTGATGATTTGATCATTTTTGCTAAAGCTAATAGAAGTAATTGTGATTGTATTATGGAAGTGCTATTTGAATTTTGTGACATGTCTGGTCAAAAAATTAACTTTCATAAATCCAAAATGCTTATTTCCCCCAACATTCCAAGAAGAGAAGTTCTTTCTCTCAGCAATATGTGTGGCATCTCTATCACTAATGACTTAAGGAAATATCTGGGTACTCCTCTCCTTCACAACAAAATTAGCAAAAATCATTTGAAAGACATTATTGACAGAATGGCCAAAAGACTATCTGGTTGGAAAGCAAAAAATTTATCCTTAGCATGCAGAATTACCTTAGTCAAGGTTGTCACCTTTTCCATGCTTAATCATCTCATGCAAACCATGGAAATTCCAAGGAATGTCTGCGACCAAATTGATAGGCTGAACATAAATTTTCTTTGGGGTAATATGGAGGATAAGAAAAAAGTTCACCTTGTTAATTGGCAACAAGTGTGTAAGTTTAAGAGAAATGGGGCCCTAGGCATAAGGCAAGCTAGAGAACAAAACTTAGCTCTCATCTCTAAGTTGGGATGGAAATTGAGTACCAATTCTGATGAGCTTTGGTGCAAAATTCTAAAAGCAAAATATCTCAAGGATCACTCAGTCTCTAACTGGCTCACCAAGAGAAGAGCTTCACATACTTGGAAAAACATTATCAGAAATAAGGAGGTCCTGAACATGAATATAATATGGAATGTTGGCATATGAGAGAACATTTATGGACAGATTGGTGGTGTGGGAGTCAACCTCTATGTGTCACTCAACCAGGAGCACACATTGATAACACAACCAAAGTTAGCTTTATAATTGATGAAGAAGGGAAATGGGACTTAACCTCAATTCAAGATCTTATCTTCCAACCAGTGAAAGAGGAAATTCTCAGCATATACAAACCCAAGTATGTGACTTTTAGTGGCACCCCACGTTGGAAAGGCTCCATTAGTGGCAATTATTCAACAGTAGCAGCTTACCAAGCTATATTAAATAAAGAAAGAGAGGAAGTGAATTGGTAGTGGATATGGAAAATAAAGGCCCCTCACAAACTCAAAAGCCTTCTTTGGCTTATCATGCATGAGAGGCTTTTAACTAACCATATGAGGCTTATCAAGAACCTTTCAAATTCTGAGATATGTCCCAGATGCCAAACTGTCAGAGAAGATATGTACCATCTACCTCGGGGCTGCCCTAAAGTCAAGGCAATATGGCTCAACCTCAAAAGTATTGAATGGTGGCAACATAGCAATAATATTCCTTTACAGGAATGGATCAAAGTCAATATGAGAAGTAAGGATCAAGTGCATAACATTTAGTGGCCTACTGTATTCTTGATAACACTCTGGAACATTTGGAAAGAGAGGAACAATGAAGTGTTTAAAAATCTATCCCAACCCCAACCCCAACCACAACCTATCCATATCAATGTTAACTCCATTTTTAAACAAGCTATGGAAACTCAAGAAGCCTTCCAGGCCATCATGAACCCATATTTCAGAGATCCCAAATTAATGATGTGGTCTTGTCCTATTGCAGGTAAACTCAAGCTGAACACAGACGGAAGCTCCAAAGGAGACCCTGGACAGTCTCGATATGGAGGGCTGCTCAGAGATGAAGTGGGAACCTAGGTGTGGAGGTACTATGGCTATCTAGAAAATTGCACAAGCCTAGAATCTGAGTTGTGGGGCATCTACAGAGGACTAACCATTATCATGCAGAAGGGGCTAACCAACATTGAAACTGAGACATATTCACAGAAAGCTATGGAGCTTATTTGAGATGGAGCTGAAGCGAATTCTTCTTATTGAGCACTCATTGAAGATGCCAATTTCCTCCTAAGGCGTTGTCAATGCACAATCAAAGCCATTCCCAAGGAAGCTAACTAGAGTGTTGATGCTCTGGCCAACCTAGGTGTAGCCTAACATGGTCATACTATCTTTCCGGAAGATCTACCAAGTTCCATCCTTTCTTTTTTAATCACTGATATGAGCACCGTTAGCTCTAGTAGAGATTGAATTATCCCAGGTCTGTATCTATTAACTTCTAACATTGTCTTTAACCTTCGAATGAATAAAAAAAAAAGAAAAAAAAGAAGGAAGTTAGGGCTTACAAGATGGTATTACTTATTGGATATGGTTACTCTCGCCTATATATAATGTTATATTTTTCAAAGATATCTCTTTCACAGAATAAAGAAAAATTTATGTTAAGTCATACTCAATAAGAGTGTGTAACAAGAATCAATGGACTCGTGAACAACACTTAGCCTCGTTTGTTTGGCAGCTTCAGCGGCTGAATTGGAATAGGTTTGTTGTGAGTCTCATCTATAGAATGTTTGGTGTTGTTTGGGAAGTTCGGCTTCACAGTTTGGACAGCTTAGTGATTCTTCTCAGTAGGGGGATTAGCTTGGTTGGAAAACAAGTGGGATTAACAAAATAGTGAGCGGCTTTAGTCTACCTGGATGTCTGCCCGAACGTCTGGTACAGTGTGATTTTTTTTTTAAGACATAGTCGGCCGACCAAAAAAATATTTGGCCAATCAACTTTTTTTATTTTATTTGTATTTTTTTACCTAAGTGCACCTTTTGTTTTAATACTTATTTTAATTTTTTAATTTGTTTTTTGAAAAATAATTTATAGTCCCATTATTAACCATCTCTCACATTATTATCAAAACAAATACACTTTTACTTAATTCCCTTACTAACAATTCTCATATTAACAATCTCTTCATTAACAATCCCCTCACTAACAATTCCATCCAACTTAATCCGCCAAAACAAACGTAGCCTTAGGGCCTGTTTGTTTTCAGAGGAAGAATGAAGGAGATTAATAGTGAGGGGATTGTTAGTGAAGGGATTAAGTAAAATTATGTTTGTTTTAATGATAGTTGTTAGTGTGGAGATTGTTAAATTAGTTTTATATAAAATAATAAAACAAATTTACTTAACAAAAAATACAAAAACATTAAATATTAATGTTTACAACATGCTGCCCAAAAAAAAAAAAAAAAAAATTGCACTTGGCCAGTTGACTAGTCATATTTGATAACATTCTAAACTAAACGGACTATTTTTTAATATCACCTCCTGATTCAGGCTCGTAATCTGCTCCATTGAAACCTTTCCGAAGAGACTACCAATTCAAAACTCCATAAACCAAACAAAGCCTTCGTTTGGGATGTGGGTTGATTTTTTGGTTATAGCTTCAGACTAAAAAGCCTCATTTGGGATGTGTTTTTTGACTTTTGTAAAAAGAAAAATGAAATAATTATGATTTGGATGTGATATTTTATCTTATTAACTTTTTAATCAATTTTATATTTTTTTTACTATTTTTACCTAAATCATTTATACTAAACATAACCAAATATAATTTATAAATACTATTCACCATTAGGAGTCCATTCCGAACTCTTATAACGAAAAACAAACGGAGTCCTTCCGGATAAAGGCCGGCCGCAAACATACATTTTGATAATGGTTGCAAGCGGGAGTATCAAACCTCCAGTATCCCTGCATTGCCATGTGTTGATCAGAGGAGTAATTGAGTTAGACTTGGGAAGGTTAGTTGAGTGGTAAATGCATTTTCCGTACTTGTTTTACTTTTTATACTCCTTCCATCCCAAAATATTAGTTCCTTATTCTATTTTTTATTGTCCCAAAATATTAGTCCCTCTTCAAAATCAAGTACAAAAATAATATAAATTTCCTATTTTCCCCTTCTTTTAAATTAATAAACAATATAAAAAGTACAATTATGACATTGATATTCCCAAAAAATGTACTATCAAAAGGATAATTTTGGAAAATTAACTTTTTTCAAATGCAATAATTGTATTATCAAAAAAAGTTAGATTCCCCAAAAAAGACCATTATTTTGGGACGATGGGAGTAATAAAAATGTTGCTACAAAATTAATATGTTTGACTAATGTTAAAAAACTTTTTTTGATATTGGAAAGTTGGGTTTGGAATATTTTTTAGCACAATTCTATTTGAAAAATTGAATAAAGGAAAATAAAAAAGTTGAATAAAAGTCTCAAAAAATTTAAATAAAACAATTTAATTTTATTTATAAATGTGACTTTTAGCCGAAACCAAACAAACAAATTTTTTTTTTTTGGTTTAAATAGCTAAAAAATGACAATTTAACAAAACCAAATAGAGCCTTAGTCTTGGTCTTTGGGTCCTCGGTATGCGGGTGAGATAAGAATGCGTTGTTCAATAAAACCTGCTTACCTGTTCAAAAAAAAAAAAACCTGCCTACCCTCCACAATTTTGTGTCCATCATTGTGTCATTTTGGACCCAATTAGTCGATCCATCCTAGAGTAGGAAAAATGGCCCGAATTTTGGGCTTTAATAAACTCATGGGTCTGAGATTGAATCTTTGATAGTTGTGCAGCCCATTTACAATTTTTGGCCCATGTTGCGACCTTCTTGGCCCGTGAGTTGAATCCTGTATTGCACTTGTCACTTGTGTGAATGCTATTTATGGTGCAAGGATCCTTTATCCTCAAATAATTCTGTCCTCTTATTTTAATTTACTCACAATCACTGGATATGTATTGAAATTTTCACATTTTAAGATTTTCATATGATCTAATGGCAGTGAGTGAATTGAGACAGGAAATATGATTATTTGGGGATAGAGGATCCTTGCACCTATTTATGTATCGTCATGTTTTTTTTTCCCTTTTTAAGGAAAAAATTATGTCAAATTTTTTACCTTTTCAATTCTTGTGTAAATAATTTTAAAAAGTAAATTTTTTTAAAAAATTAAAAAACCAAAATAAACAAAAAAAATTCACAATTTTTGTTAATTTTTATTTTATTTTAGAAATTGGTTGTTTGTAACTTGTTTTTTTTTAACATCTCAAAAGCTAAACTTTTACAGTACAAAATTTGAAGCTAACAAAAAAATCAAAACTCAAACACCAATAAGGTGAAAGCTACATGGTTATGCTCTAGGCCCCACAATCCCCACACTCTCCACAGTATTTGTGAGAGAGAAGGAGAAGAGAGACGAAAAAATAAAAATAAAATGAGTGGTTACAAAGTAATTAACAGTTGTAATAATTACAAAAAAAAAAAAGAGTTTTATGTATTTTTTTAATTAATTAGAAAGTAATGATTGAGACTCCATCTCTTACAAAATTTTTATAAAATCTTTATAAATTTAAATCACTTATAATATAAATTTAACACATATATAAATGAACCCTACACATAAGGCCTGTTTGGTGCAGCTTAAAAGCTGCTTATTTCAGCTTTCAGCTTAATTTAAGTTAATTTGATGTGTTTGGTTTAGCTTATAGCTTATAGCTTTTTGGAATTCAGAAATCAGCTTATTCTTTAAGTTGGGCAGGAGATGCTTAATTTATAAGTCAGAAATCAGCTTATATTCATAGTTATAAGTTATAAGCTGTTTAGGCATAACCTATAAGTACTTTTCCACAATTCTACCAAACAGGACCATATATAGAGTGTCAAAATTACTTTTAGAATCATTCTAAAAGGTCCAAACGTTTCCCTTAATTGGACCACGACTTGATAGCTTAATATATTTTCTTTCTTTCTTTCTTTCTTTCTTTCTTTCTTATCTTATAATTATAACTTGCATGATGTCATCTACACTTGGATTAAAGGCTTTGGCTGAGTTCAACTTTCTTCACATACGTCTTTTTTTCACCTGTCAACTCTCTCTACCTATTAGGGTCTTGCAAACTGAAGTTTAAATTACTTTTAATTTTTTTTTTATAAAAATATTTACATGATATTATTGATTGTAGTCTAGATGAAAACCTAGGTAAAATAATGAGAGCATGATCCAAGTGGCAACTTAATTTTTTTATTAAGTCAAAAAAGGTTCTCTCAAAAGTTAATTTATTAAAAAAGGTTCAAATATATTAATAAATTATTTATAATCACTATAACGTTTTATCAAAAGTTAAAAAATCATTCAATATATTTGGTATAAGTTTTTTGAATTAAATTTTTTAAAAATTAAATTTTTTAATTTTCGTATTTTTTTTATTTTTAGTGAATATTTTTAAATTTTATTTTTATTTTTTTTGGATACACCTTACTTAGATGTATCTAAAATATAAAAAATTTGTGAAAAAATATTTTAAAAAGTTAATAAATACATAAAAATATAAAAAAATGTACTGAATTCTCGTATTTTTTTGTATTTTTGTTATTTAGTGAATTTTTAAAAGATTTTTTTCATAATTTTTTTACTTTTTAGGTATATTTATGTTAGGTATGTCTAAAAATTAAAAAAATTGTTTAAAATATTAAAAAAAATTCAGTAAAAATAAAAAAACACGGAAAATAAAAAAGCAAAATTTAAAAAAAAATATTTTTAAAAAACTCTAACCAAGCAAAGTGATTAATTTTTTTCTCTCTCAGGCTAAAACTTTGGAGAGTGCTTAATTTAGTCATCATATATATTATTATCGTGGTCCAACTGGCAATTTAATTTTTTTATTAAGTCAAAAAATTAAAAAAATTATTAAAAATTAAAAATTAACATGTAACATACTATATCATTGTAAATCATATTAGAAGAAATTTTTAGATATATAAAAATATTTTCCTACTTGAAAATTGTTTGGTCTTGCATGGACACACAGTTATATTTTCTATTAATTAATTAAGGATAAGTTATATTTTAATTTTTATAATTTAACTCAAATTTTATCTTAATTTTTATTGTTTCAATTTGATCATCCCATTAAAAAAGGAGCACCAATAAGCATTGAACACCGACCAGTGCATTATTATAATTGATCAAACTCAACTGTGATGTATTCATTCTTAGAATAAAGATGATCAATGCTAAAACATGCCTTAATTATTATGCGACATTTGTCACATAATGCCCCCCATAAACACCGAATAATTTTTCATTAGGTTGACCTTGTTTTGCAAAACTGCCAAAGGGTCGGAACCAAGTTCTATACCGTCCAGCTAACAAAAACAAAAAAACAAAACAGGTTCTATTATTGCAAAGGGACAAATTAACATGCATCAAACTAAAAAACAAAAAATTAAAAATTAAAAAACAAACTACTAGCAATTCACGGAATTAAATAAATTATGCATTGCACACCAAAACCCATGTTTTTTTAAAATCAAGTTGACCTTTGACCGGTTCACTCATGCCAAATGAAAAATTAAATAATTCATGGAATTAAAAATTATCAAATCCATGAAAAATATTAAATAAATTATGGATTGATTTAGATTTCGGTCTGAATAAATTATCAAATCTATGAAAATCAAAATAATTTTACAGTACCAACAAAAATATGCTTGAATTAGGATTTTGGATTTATTAATTATGTAGCACCATTTTGTAATGTAAGATTGTTAGTTTAACTCACATGAATAATAATTTGATTTCATAATTTGGATTAATGGTGGCTGTTGAATTTTAGTTGTCCAATTTATCGTACAAATAAAAAAAAAAAATAGAAGCAAAAACCACCATTAAACTAATACCCGATTCAAGAAATTGAAGAAGGCACTCTGAACGAGCAAGAGTTGCCACATCCAAGCCAAGCTTAGAAAAAAATCATCTCTTAGGGCATTTTTAATTAACTCTTTAAGAGCGCTTGTTAACTAGTGTTAACATAGAGAGAGGAGGTTAAAACTGAACTCATAGTTATTTTTTTTAAAAAATTATTTTATTATTTATAAACAAACATTTAAGTATATTACACTTTTACATAAGACAAACTTTAAAAAATACATTAGTAGAACACCCTTTTATTTTTAAAATTAATAAATATTTAATACACAAAATTAATTTCCAATTTTGTCGCTTTGTGTCATATATAACAAACTTTAACATATTAATTTTTGTACAAACCCTTGAAAATGCTATTAGAAAGAAAAAATTATACCTTCTCATATTTCTTAATTATTCAACACAAATAATCAATATTTCACCTTTTTCACTAATCATACTATTATAAAATATTACGTACTCATATTCTTAAACCATCAATAATCACCCATCGACCTCTCCCAAGATGAGACCGCATGCATAGTGGTTTTTCCCAAAGACAAGCCACCACACCACCATGTTCCCTAGTTAAAACTTCGTTCATATATTAGTTAGTTATTAAATTCATTTTAATTTCTTCCAAACATCAAGAATATAAATAATTGTATTCAATAAACATATTAGTGCAATATATACATATACATGTCTCTTACAATATAAAATAAATTTAACAATTATATTTTATAATTATATTAAAATTACTATACTTATAAAATAATTATGTTTAAAATTCAATTATGATTATTGATCTAATTACTTGTTAAACATTATTTTTTCTTCTTTTTAAGCTAACAAAAAAATCAAAACTCAAACACCAATAAGGTGAAAGCTACATGGTTATGCTCCACAATCCCCACACTCTCCACAGTATTTGAGAGAGAGAGAGGGGGAGGAGAGAGATGGAAAAAAACAAAACAAAATGAGTGGTCACAAATTAATTGAGAGTCGTAATAATTATAAAAAAATAAGAATTTTAAGCATTTTTCTAATTAATTAGAAGGCAATGATTGAGACCCCATCTCTCACAAAATCTTCATAAAATTTTTATAAATTTAAATCACATATAATATAGACTCCACCAACCGCGATTGGGAGCTCGAATCCGAGCTCCCTCGAATCCCCCGAATCTTTTTTTTTTTTTTTTTTTTTTAATTTTTACAGCGGAAGAAGACGAAGAAGGGAGGAGAGAGGAGGAGGAGGGAGGAGGAGGAGGAGGAGGGAGGAGGGGGACTGGAGGGGGCATATTCATTGGAGGAGGAGGAGGCGAGGCTGGAGGCGGTGGTCTGAGGTCATGACGATCGGGCTACGACGGGTCATGACGATCCTGAGTCATGGACGATCGGGTCAAGTGGGCGCGACGATCGTGGTCAAGGGGCAGATCGGGCGCCTCCTCTCTCTTTCTCTCCTCTCTGCTTCCTCTCTCCTCTCCTCTCCGCTTCTCCTCTCTCTCTCTTCCCCACAGACACGAGGAAGAAGAAGAAAAAAAAAAAAAAAAAAAATTAAATCCGTGAAACGACGTCGTTTCAAGGATTAGAGGGATTCGGGGCCAATATTTTCGAGCTACAAATCTTTTTTCTAGACTCCACATATATATATATATATATATATAAATGAACCCGATACATATACAGATGGTCAAAATCACTTTTGAGAATCATCCTAAAAGGTCCAAACATTTCCCTTAATTGGACCACGATTTGATAGTTTAATATATTTTCTTTCTTTCTTATCTTATAATTATAACTTACATGATGTCAGCTACACTTGGATTAAAGGCTTTGTCTGGGTTCAACTTTCTCTACATGCGTCTTTTTCCACCTATCAACTCTCTCTACCTATCAGGGTCTTGCAAACTGAAGTTTAAATTACTTTTAATTTTTTTATAAAAATATTTACATGATATTATTGATTGTAGTCTAGATGAAAACCTAGGTAAAATAATGAGAGCATGATCCAAGTGGCAACTTAATTATTTTATTAAGTCAAAAAAGGTTCTCTCAAAAGTTAATTTATTAAAAAAGGTTCAAATATATTAACAAATTATTTATAATCACTTTCACGTTTTATCAAAAGTTAAAAAATCATTCAATATGTTTGGTTTAAATTTTTTGAATTAAATTTTTTAAAAATTAAATTTTTTGATTTTCGTATTTTTTTGTTTTTAGTGAATATTTTTAAAATTTTAAACATTTTTTTTACTTTTTTAGATACACTTTACTTAGATGTATCTAAAAGGTAAAAAAATTGTGAAAAAATATTTTAAAAAATTAATAAATACATAAAAATATTAAAAAAATGTACTGAATTCTTGTTTTTTTTTTTTTGGTATTTAGTGAATTTTTAAAAGGTTTTTTTCACAATTTTTTTACTTTTTAAGTATATTTATGTTAGGTATGTCTAAAAATTAAAAAAATTGTTTAAAATATTAAAAAAATTCAGTCAAAACAAAAAAATATGAAAAACAAAAAAGTAGAATTTTTTGAAAAACTTTAACCAAGCAAGTGATTAATTTTTTTCTCTCTCAGACTAAAACTTTGGAGCGTGCTTAATTTAGTCATTGTGTGTGTGAATTTTTGACCACACTGCCAACTCAGTATTCAATTGGAGAGTACTGGCAAAATAGATGGCGCTTGAATGACCTGCAACAGAAAAAAGAGATTCCGGCGAGGCACTCCGATGATTAAGTTAGTAATCAAATATCTCTAAAAAATAATCAATAGTGCTTAACTTACTGTTCTGAGTATCAATTCCGCAGCTTAGACGGATTGTCGTCTAGTCTTCTTTATAGTCAACTCAATCCTAGTCCTATTAGAAGTCTAACTTCAATTGACTTTAGCTCAGTGCTCATCATGGACTCTCCAATAGATAAAGACAAACTCTCTAAGAGTTTTATCCTTATCTAAGCTGAAGTCATTCCCTACTCTAAGACTCTTGTCCCTTATCCTCTTATCCCGGATTTCGATATCTTCGGAGATAACCTCGGCCTAGCCGAGATCACCTCGGCGTCACGATCAGGACATGTGGCACCTCGGATGACACGTCGGTGTCACCTTGGCCACGTGTTAGTACTCAGAAAATATATCCCCACAACTGCCTTTAAGTTCTATTACCTCGGCATCCTGAGGTGATAGAACCTATATGAGTACTTCATTCTATAACGTCAGCTAGGCTCGCTTCTTTATTCATTGTCAAGTAAGAACTCATTGGCTCGGCTTTGACCAAGACCCATACCGCTTCCATTAATGCCTCAGAACCACTAACAAGGGTTGTTCAAATTTCTCAGCCGAGATCATCATACAGGCCGACATGTCTTCTAAAGAACAAGAATTCCAAGAGCTCCTTCACGCGTATGAGTTGTCATGCATAATAACTCAATCGTTTTAACCACGCATCTTCCCTTATTGATCAGACTTGATATGCTACCAGAAGTCGAATTTTTCTTCGTGCACTGCGTCGACGCATACGTCATTTTAGGCACATTAATTGCCTTTTTGCCGCCGTTTCGAGTTTTGACAAAACTTCCTTCCTCTTCCTCGTCTCTTCACTCTTCACCATCATTTCTGAAGCTTTTTCTCTTTCTAGCTTTTTTCCCAAGATCTGCCATTGTTCAAGCTTTTCTAGCTCTGCAACTTGCTGTATTCATCTCCGCCAGCGTGATTTTTTTCACTTTTTCGCTTTTGCAACCATTGTCTGACTTCAGCGATCCTTACACCGGCCTTACTTTTTCTGGTAAGCCACTGTTCCTCCTGGTTTCAGTTCTTGAAAAAGTTTTACCTTATTGTTTGTTACTATTGTTGTTTTTCTCAAGTTCTTGACTTATGAATCACGTATTCGAGCATGTTTATTTCATGACTTTGCTTTTGCCCATTTCATGTCTTGAACACACATACTGCTCACAATTTTTTTTTCACTTGTGCCACTGTTCTTGGCCTTGTACCCTTGTACACACTCTGTCACAATGTTCTTGATGATTCACCCCTATTCTTGATTCTGAATCATTGTTCTTGTTTCTGTTTGCCGTTTTTTTCCAGATTCTTGCTTCCAATCTTCGTTTCCATAAGTCTAGGTTTGGGATTTGTTTATAGAACCCACAAATTCTAAAAAGAACTGAAACGATCCCCATGAATTCTTACCCCAGCTCACTTTTAGGTTTTTGCCGAGGTCGCTATAGCCCCTACAAAAACACCTTCTCTTTGAAATCCAACTCCTCCGAGTTAAGCCGACGTTATGGATATGTAGAAACATAGGTTAGACACCCCAACCAAGTTAGAACACTTTAGGCGGGAGTTTGACATCTCGGCCGACGTTCATCTGAGGTTGGCTGGGGATGATGACTCCATCATGCCCACAACTGATTCTATGCCCTTTCTCGTTGTAGCTTTCATTGAGTGTGGACTTAGGCTCCCACTCGACATCCTCTTCCGTGAGATAATCAATTACTGTAAATTGAACCCAATGCAGCTTGCCATCAACTCCTACCGAGTCATAAATGGTATAATAGCCTTAGCCAAACAAGAAAATGCTAGGATTACCTTAGCCGACATCCAATACTACTAAATGATGTGTGGCCTAAAAAACGAGAAAGGCTATATTTACTATCTCAAACCGAGGTCCACAGAGTACAAAATTGTTGCCGACCTCCCAGACTCCAACAAGGGAGCCAGAGATGATTACTTCATTATCTCGGGAAACTAGGAGTTCGCTCTAGATGAGGACCTCCACCTCTACCCTCTTCCTCGAATAGTTTTTTGTAGAGGGTAATGGTAAGAGCCCAGTGTTTATACTTACTTGTTTTTTTAAAATCTTCAATACTTCATTTGTTTCTAATGTCTGTTTTTCTTGCAGCTCTTCCCCAACCAGAAAAAGGCTTCCGCAAATCCTTTTTCCCCAGAAAGGGTTTGAAGAAGCTATTGGATTTGCCAGTCCACAAGCGCAGAGCCCCTTTGGTACTCAACTTTATCCCGACCTAGAAGTTGATACTCCTCAACGTCCCAAAGAGGAAGAAAAGCCATTCTCTCCCATCTGCCGCAACACCTCCAAGAGCCTCATTATCTCGGCCAGATCAAGAATCAACCTCTGATCCAGCAGAGCAGCCATCCACCTTAGCTCCACAACTAATCCCACCATCTCAACGCCGACGTTGACGACGAACTGTTTTGTTGTTGAGATGGGCCGCCAAAAAGCAGTCACTAAAGACCTCTTGGCCAACATTCCATCTACCATAGACGCTCAACCAGCATCAACTCAGCCTCCAAAGCCAAAACAAAAAAGGTTGAAGAAGGCTCAGCCAAAGGCAACGGTGACTCAGGTTGATATTGAGGACACCTTGCCAATTTCCAAATTGGCTTCGAGCGAGAAAACCCCTTCTGCTACCGAGAAGAGACCCGCCGAGGCCCAACCATCTGAATCCACTCGGTCAAAGAGGCCAAGGTTCGAATCTGCAACAACTTTGGGCTCCATGAAGTCTGATGCCCCCTGGGCTCCACCCATTACTTTGGAGGACAGGCTGGTCAAAGTCGATGATAGTGCCGACGACATCAACGTCGGTGTTGCCCTTACCACAGCCTTACTCCTCCCTGGGGATCTCGACCGCAACGCCGAGATGACTGAGTATGAAAACTTCACCCTGATGCTGCAGCACTCTGCTAAAGTAAGCCCCTTTGTTTGGTAATTTTTTTCTTTTTCTATTTCATACTTAGAAAATTTTCTAATAACTTCTGCTCTGTCCATTTTTGTTCAGGCAATCCAGCACGCCCACTCCTTCTCAATGCAATCTTTTGAGACAAGGAAGGCGTTGGCCGACAAGACTAGGGAGGTTGCTAGTTTGCAAAAGACCAATAGAAGCGCCAAGGCAAATGAAGACTTTGGAAGATCAAGCTGAGGCTGCTATCAAAGCTAAGGATGACGCCGAAGAAAAAGCAGATGCCGCTGAGGCCATCAAGAAGGTTCTCGAGGCTGAAAAGAGAGAAGCCGAGGAAAAGATAACCTAGGCCCAGAAAGAACTTCAAGATGCCTTGGCCATAAAAGAGGCTGAAATCAAGGCCGTAGACGAAAAGGCATACACTGAAGGGGTGGCCGATATCATGGCGGACTACGAGAAATAGGTGAAGCAAGCATGCAACAAGGGTTTTACCCTTGGTTGGATGGATTTACTGAAAAAGCTTGAAATCCCCGAGGACTTCCCCCTCAGGAACACCGATGTCCTTGCCCTGCCATTCCCTCCAACTCCAAGCCAATCCGACGACGATTCTGAGTCTAAGGAGGAAGCTTTGGTGAAGAAGTCAAAGGAAGCTGCTGGGGCCAAGTCCCCTACTCAAAATGAGCAAGTCCTGGACTTGACTTAAGACGAGGAGGGTGAGGAGGTTCCCAAAGAGGCTACCTCTGAGAAGGCAACGTCGGATGCGCCTATAGCTGATAAGAGCCTTGAGCAAACCCTTGAAGAAATAGACGCCGAGCTCGCGGCTGAGAAAGCCGCCGAGATGTCTACTCGGCAATGCTCTGAGCTCCAGACCCAACCTGCTAGTGGCACCGAAGAATCTTAGTTTTATGTTGTTCTCTTCTTTTTGTACCTTGTATTTTCTCTTTCTTTGAAACAATGCAAGCTCTCGATGGAGCCTATGTGCCTTCTTTTGAAATGTTAATACAACTTTCTCTCCTGAATGTTTATATCTTGGTCCTCCTTTTACTGTCTTGTATGATTCTATACTTAGAATAATTTTGCATGCTTTTAAGCATACACCTTATCTGTGTAATTTCCTCAGGGTAATTTACCTTGGTAAGTACATAAGTACTTCTCTTAATGCAACATTGGCTTTAACTTATAAATTTTTTTCACAAATTTCAACAAGTGTTCAGTTCAACCTCAACTTGTAAATTTTTCTCAAATTTCAACAAGTGTTAAGCATGATCTCGGTTTAACTTCAACTTGTAAATTTTTTCTCAAATTTCAACAAGTGTTAAACATGATCTCGGTTTAACTTCAACTTGAAAATTTTTTCTCAAATTTCAACAAGTGTTAAACATGATCTCGGTTTAACTTCAATTTGTAAATTTTTTCTCAAATTTCAACAAGTGTTAAACATGATCTCGGTTTAACTTCAACTTATAAATTTTTTCTCAAATTTCAACAAGTTAAATATGATCTCAGTTTAACTTCAACTTGTAAATTTTTTCTTAAATTTCAACAAGTGTTAAACAAGATCTCGGTTTAACTTCAACTTGTAAATTTTTCTCAAATTTCAACGAGTGTTAAACATGATCTTGGTTTAACTTTAACTTGTAAATTTTTTCTCAAATTTCAACAAGAGTTAAACATGATCTCGGTTTAACTTCAACTTGTAAATTTTTCACAAATTTCAACAAGTGTTAAATATGATCTCGGTTTAACTTCAACTTGTAAATTTTTTTCAAATTTCAACAAGTGTTAAATATGATCTCGGTCTAACTTCAATTTGTAAATTTTTCACAAATTTCAACAAGTGTTAGACTAATTTTAGCTTGTATATTCTACCTTACTAGGAACCATTTTCCAACTTTCTGCCCTCGAATGTGAACCTAAGTTCCACTTGGATTCTCATTATACATATAATCTAGAAACATCATCAACTATCTTATCAGTCACAAGTGTGAAAAATCAAGCTTTATTTATTACTTCGGCTAATAACAAAGAACAAGAAAATTTGATGATAAAAAAACTTAAAATTGCAAGTATTCCAAGGCCTTGGTAACTCTTTGCCCTTATTATCTTCAAGCCGATATGCCCCATTACCCAGTACCAAAATGATTCTATAAGGTCCCTCCCAATTTGGACCAAGGTTGCCCACTCGGGATTCTTCTTATTGCCGATTTACTTTTCTCAAGACAAGGTCACCGATTTGAAACTCCCTTAGGTTGACCTTCTTATTATAAGCCTTGGCAAGCTGCTGCTGGTATACCGCTAGTTGAATTGCAGCTCTCTCCCTTCTTTCTTCTAACAGATCCAGATCTTGGGCTAATAATACATCATTAGTCCCATTCTCTACTCCCTGGGTTCTGATTCCTGGGATGCCAACTTCCAAAGGAATGACTGCTTCTGTGCCATAAGCCATGACAAATAGAGATTCCCCAGTTGATCTTCTCGGCGTAGTCCGATATGCCCAGATTACACATGGCAGTTCATCCACCCTCTTTTCCTTTGCTGCTTGCAACCTCTTCTTAATCCCATCCAAGATGACTTTGTTGGATGCTTCTGCTTGTCCATTGCTTTGAGGAAAACTTGGGATAGAGAAATAATTCTTGATTTTGAACTTTGCACAGAAGCTCTTGATTAGCTTACTGTCAAACTGTGTTCCATTGTCTGCAATTAGTGCTCTTGGGATCCCAAACCTAGTGATGATGTTCTTCCATATAAAGTTCTTTACATCCACGTCTCGGATCTTGGCAAGAGGTTCAGCTTCTATCCACTTGGTGAAGTAATCTGTTGCTACCAATAGGTACTTCTTTTGCCCAGTTGCTTGGGGCAGTTTTCCAACAAGATCCATGCCCCATTGGGCGAACGACCAAGGACTAGATACTGGGTTCAGGTCTACTGCTGGTTGGTGTATCAGTGGTGCAAACCTTTGGCACTTTTCACACTTCTTAACATAGGCTTCTGCATCTTTCTGCATGTAGGCCCAACCAATACCCTTGGGTAATGGCCCTATGGGCAAGTGATCTGCCCCCAGCGTGGCTTCCACATAGTCCTTTATGTATTTCATGCAAAAAATCTTCAACTTGTGAAGGATGTACATACCTCAAAAAGGGTCCGGTGAAGGATCTTATGTAGAGATGTCCTTCTGCTGTCAGACTGAATCTTGCCGACTTCAATCTGATCTTGTGTGCCTCTTTGTGATCATCTGGTAGTTTTTCTTCTTTTAGGAATATTACTATTGTATCCATCTAGCTTGGTCCCATGTCCATACACATTGCTTTACGCTTTGTGATCGCTGGTTCAATGCTCGCCCACAAGTAGTCGACCATTATTGTCCTTACTTTTCTAGGTTATTGCACTAGCAAAGTTGCTGCATCACAGGATCAAGTATCATCTCGGCTAACCCGATGCAATCGGCAATCAAACAAGGCCACCAACCCATCGACCTCCTTTATGAGGCCAACATCCTATCATCTCGGCCGCAACTCGCCTGTTGTTTGGTTGACTATAAGCCGAGAGTCACGAAGACTATCACCTCATCTCGCTTATCGCCGCCGCCACCCCTATAATCAGTGCTTCATACTCTGCTTCATTGTTTGAGGCCTTGAACCCCAAATGAATGGACTGTTCTAATATCTGTCCATCTGGAGATACCAGTACTACTCTTGCCTTCGCTCCTTGTCGGTTTGAACTCCCATCGATAAACAGTCGAAAGGAGTCGTCGATGTAAATGCTACAGGGTCTTAGTTTTTCTTTCTTCTTTTGTTCTGTTGCCCTCGGCTGGGCTCCTCTTTGCTCGTTTAGACATCGTTCACTTCGGCTCAACGGAGCTCGATGTACGATGGCTCCTAGAGTGAATTCGGCCACAAAGTCGGCTAAGACTTGGCCTTTAATTGCTGTTTTGGGTCTGTATTCCAGGTCATACTGGCCCAAGGTTACTGCCCATCTGGCTATTCTACCTGTCAGATCTCCTTGTTATAACAGGGACTTCAAAGGATGTTCAGTTAGCACCACAATTTTGTGGGCTTGAAAGTAATGGTTCAGCTTCTTTGAAGCCATTACTAAGGCCAGCGCTAACTTGTCCAAGGGTAACACTGTTTCTCAGATCACCGTGGTTTTGCTTACATAGTAAACAGCCCTTGGTTTCCCATTTTCTTCTCGGATTACCACTGCGCTTACCACATGTTCCGAAATTGCTAAGTACAGGAACAACTCCTCTCCAGGTTCTGGATTTGAGAGAACTGGAGTCGTGGTTAAATACTTCTTTAAGTCGGCTAAGGCGGCTTCGCACTCCTCGGTCCATAAGAAGTCTATGGCTTTCTTCACTAAGCTGAAGAAAGGTTTGCACTTGTTTGAGCTTCTGCTTATGAACCTATTCAGGGCTGCAACCCTTTCAACAAGATTCGCACTGCTTTGTCGACGCCTGCTCTTCAACTCTAGAATGGCCTTGATCTTATCTGGGCTGGTCTCAATGCCCCTTTTTGTTACCAGGTATCCTAAGAACTTACCAGATCCAACTCCAAATGCACACTTCAATGCATTGAGTTGGAGCCTATATGTCCTAAGGATATCAAAGATTGCTTTTAGGTCGGACAGATGACCTTCAGGTTCCTTGGTCTTCACGACCATGTCATCGATGTAAACTTCCACTGTTCGGCCAATCAGGTGTTTGAATATTTTGGTTACCAATCTCTGGTAAATTGCTCCTACGTTTTTCAACCCAAAAGGCATCACTATGTAGCAATACATCCCTTTTGGGGTGATAAACGCAGTCTTCTTCTCATCTGGGGGGTACATGGCTGTCTGATGATACCCTCTGTAGGCATCTAGGAAGCTTATCATTCCATGCCCTGAAGTGGCATCCACCAGTTGGTCTATCTTGGGTAGGGGAAAACTATCTTTGGGACATGCTTTGTTTAGGCTAGTAAAGTCAACGTAGACCCTTCATTTACCATTCTTTTTCTTCACTATCACTGTGTTCGGTAGCCATGTCGGGTAATTTACCTCTCAAATGGCTCTGGCTTCCAGAAGTCTGTCTACTTCTTCTTTCATTGCCTCGACATGTATCAACGTCAGTCTTCTTGCCCGTTGGATTACAGGTTTGGCTGACCTGTCTACGTTCAGTTTATGGCAAGTGACCTCAGGGTCAATGTCTAGCATCTCGTAAGGCGTCCGGGCAAACACTTCAATGTTTGCTCTCAAGAACGCCTCAAGTTCTTTTTTCTCTTCTTTAGTTAAGCCCGAGCCGAGAAGAAAGTAGCGTTCTTCATCCCCCTGCTAGACGAGGATTTTCTTTAGGGCTTCTTCACTCTTCTCGGCTGGCTTCTTGCCGACGTCCTCTAGGACTTCTATGTCCTTGTCTTCGATCTCCGCCCCTTCTGGTTCTCGTATGCTGCAAGTGGATTTCATTGCTGCCATGGAGTAGTTCTTTGCCTGCAGCTAATCCCCTCTGACCTCTTCTATCCTATGCTCTGTTGGGAACCGCAGTAGCTGATGCAATGTTGAGGGAACAGCCCCCATTGCATGCAACGATGGCCTTCCCAAGATAACATTGTAAAGGGAGGGTGTGTCGATTACGGTGAACTCCGTCTTTATCTTCTTGGTGCCAACTTACACTTTCAAGCTTATTGCTTCCAGTGGCCATGTCGGCATTCCATTGAACCTGACCATTGGTCCATTGGATTGCTCCATATCATCTGGGTGAAGGCCAAGCTCTTTGTAACATCTGACATACATGATGTCACAAGAGCTGCCTTGGTCAATTAGGATGTGCTTCACTTGGCACTCCCCAACCTGGAGGGATACTACCAAGGCATCATTGTGCGGATGTTGTACCATCTCTAGGTCAGCTTCGTTAAAGGACACTACTGGTCCCTAACACTCCTTGGCCTGAGGTTTTTTCTCCCGGACCTGGTACACATGCTGCAAGTGTTTCACCTTCTGGGTCTCCCCCCGTATTTCGTTTTCGTTGACCTTCGAGTGAATTACATTAATTACCCGAGGTTCGCTTGCTTCGGGTCTTTGGGGAGGTGGAGCTGTGCTGGTGAGGCGCCTTGCTCGCTTCTTCCCTAGTCCTGGCATCATTTACAAGGTCCCTCAAATGGCCTTGCCTTACCAGGTCTTCTAGGTGTGACTTCAGGGCTCTGCAACCCTGAGTCAGATGCTCGTCTTCGTTATGGTAAGCACAATGCTTCCCAAGGCTTCTTTCCATAAACTCTCCTAGAACCCTTGCTGGTGCTCTGAAATAGGGTTGGGTTCGGATTTTATCCAAGACTTTGTGAATTGGGATTCTAATACCGTGATTGCCCGTGCGCTTGCCTTTACCCTATCTTTTGCTTGTTGGATCCATTGTTATCTCGGCCTCGACGAGTCGCTTGCTTTCTCCGCTTTGTTACCTTAATCCTGGCGTGTCTTCCTTTGGTGTATTTCTCAATTCTGGCCATGAGCTCCTCTATGCGTTTTGGCAATGTCTTAGCCAATGACTTTCGTAGTGCACAATCATCTTTTAGGCCGTTCTTGAAAGATCTTTTGGTTGCATTCCGGCATTCCGTTGAACACCTCATAATACCTTTTTGCGTAGACCCTAAGGCCTTCATCCTCACTGATTCTCAGAGCCATCAGCATCTACCCTTAATGGTCAGAGTTTGTTTGTCACGAACTTGGCCACGAACATCTCATGCCAGCCTTCCTGTGTCTTCACACTTCCCTTCGCAATTTAGAAACCAATCCGATGCAATCTCCGAAGGATGAGAACACTTTGCAGAGCAATGGCTCGTTTCCAGTGTACAGTGCCATCGAGTTCAGGTATAATCTGACGTGAAAGTTGGGATCCGACTTCCTATCGTATATCTGGAACCTCGGCATACTAAATCTTTTTGGTGCCTCAAATTTTTCCAACTCCACCGCGAATGGTGTTCTCGGTTTAACAGGGAAAGTTACCACGGCATTTTGTTGCTTCCTCATGAGGTAATCTCTCAAGTCCTCTTTGGTCTGCCCAGGAGCTCGGCTATCTCCTGATTTCATTCTCTTAGGTGCACTGCTTTCGCCATAGGAGGCCTTTTTGATCTTTCTCCATCGCTTGCCAAGCACAACTCCTCTTTGAACATGCCGAGGTTCTCTGGGTCCGCCTCATTTGGTGCGATATGTCCTTCAAGATTCTTCCTTCTTGACTTTTCGCCCGACCTCCCTTGACGGCCAGAAGAGTGTTTTTCGCTTCGGCGTCCGAGGCAACAGGATTATTTTTCGCCTCCTTTCGGGCATTGGCCATCGAATCGGTGTGTCTTCAAATGAATGATGGTCGATGACGTTATTCTCGCATCATGAAATTGACCATTGTTTGCAGTCCGCCAATTTATTCGCCATGGTCTTTACCTCATCGCCCCTCTACAGCATCTTTCTTTCCATACCGAGGTCATCCTCGTAGTACCCGCTTTGGTCTGCTTTTTATTTGCACGCCGCCTTCCCGGCCGACGCCCTTCCTCTCAGGATTCTAGTCACGAATTTCTTCGTATAATTGTCTTCTTCGACATTAAGGTCAATAGGTCTCTACTCCCAAGAGGAGTGTTATCCCAATCTTCTTTTCTCGTCTGCTGGCCATCTATTCTTCTTTCTTTTCCACAAATGGCGCCAAATTGTGTGTGTGAATTTCTGACCACACTGCCAACTCAGTATTCAACTGGAGAGCACTGGCAGAATAGATGATGCCTGAATGACCTGCAACAAAAAGAAGAGATTCCGACGGTGGTTCGTCCACCCAAGGGCACTCCGATGATTAAGTTAGTAATCAAATATCTCTCAAAGATAATCAATAGTGCTTAACTCACTGTTCTAAGTATCAATTGCGTACCTTAGACCCATTGGGGGTACCTTTCTTTTATAGCCAATTCAATCTTAATCCCATTAGAAGCCTAGCTTCAATGGACTTTAGCTCAGTACTCATCATGGACTCTCCAATAGATAAAGATAAACTCTCTAAGAGCTTTATCCTTATCCAGGTTGAAGTCCTTCCCTATTCTAGGACTCTTATCCCTTATCCGCTTATCCCAGATTCCAATACCTTCGGAGTTAATCTCGGCCTAGCCGAGATCACCTCGGCATCACGACCAAGATACGTGGCACCTTAGCTGACACGTCGGCGTCACCTTGGCCATGTGTTGGTACTCAGAAAATATGTCTCCACAGTCATCATATATACTATTAGCATGGTCCAACTGGCAATTTAATGTTTTTATTAAGTCAAAAAATTATAAATTTTATTAAAATTTAACATGTAACATACTATATCATTGTAAATCATATTAGAAGAAATTTTTAGATATATAAAAATATTTTCCTACTTGAAAATTGTTTGGTTTTGCATCAACACACAGTTATATTTTCTATTAATTAATTAAGGATAAGTTATATTTTTAATATTTATAATTTAACTCAAATTTTATCTTAATTTTTATTGTTTCAATTTGATCATCCCATTAAAAAAGGAGCACCAATAAGCATTGAACACCCACCAATACATTATTATAATTGATCAAACTCAACTGTTCCGATGGATGTATTCATTCTTAGAATAAAGATGATCAATTCTAAAACATGCCTTAATTATTATGCGACATTTGTCACATAATGCCCCCCATAAACACCGAATAATTTTTCATTAGGTTGACCTTGTTTTGCAAAACTGCCAAAGGGTCGGAACCAAGTTCTATACAAAAATGCTGCAGACCTCCAACTCCCATGACTCCAGTGACCCCCAGCCCCCCGTGACTGTAGGTGATTGAAAAAAAAAAAAAAAAAAAAAATTATTGGGTTGCTGAGGTCCTAGCACCATTGAGTTCTATATGTCGCTGAATAAAACAAAAAGGTTCTATTATTCCAAGGGACAAATTAACATGCATCAAACTAAAAAACAAAAAATAAAAAAACTATTAAATAATTCATGGAATTAAAAATTATCAAATCCATGAAAAAATATTAAATAAATTATGGATTGGTTTAGATTTCGGTCTGAATAAATTATCAAATCTATGAAAATCAAAATAATTTTATAGTACCAACAAAAATATGATTGAATTAGGATTTTAAATTTATTAATTATGTAGCACCATTTTGTAATGTAAGATTGTTAGTTTAACTCATATGAATAATAATTTGATTTCATAATTTGGATTAATGGTGGCTGTTGAATTTTAGTTGTTCAATTTATCGTACAACTAAAAAAAAAAATAGAAGCAAAAATCACCATTAAACTAATACCCGATTCAAGAAACTGACGAAGGCACTTTGAACGAGCGAGGGCTGCCACATCCAAGTCAAGCTTAGAAAAAAATCATCTCTTAGGGCATTTTTAATCAACTCTTTAAGAGCCCTTGTTAACTAGCGTTAACACAGAGAGAGGAGGCTAAAACTGAACTCATAGTTTTTTTTTTTTAAATTATTTTATTATTTATAAACAAACATTTACGTGTATTACACTTTTACATAAGACACTTAAAAAAATACATTACTAGAACAACTGTTTATTTTTTAAATTAATAAATATTTAATACACAAAATTAATTTCCAATTTTGTCACTTTGTGGCATATATATAACAAACTTTAACATATTAATTTTTGTTCAAACCCTTGAAAATGCTATTAGAAAGGAAAAATTATTCCTTCTCATATTTCTTAATTATTCAACACAAATAATCAATATTTTACCCTTTTTACTAATCATACTATCATAAAATATTACATATTCATATTCTTAAACTACTGAATAATCACCCAGAGCTCTCTCCAGCACAAGACCACATGCATAGTGGTTTTTTCCCAAGGCCACACCACCATGTTCAATAGTTAAAACTTCGTTAATATATTAGTTAGTTATTAAATTCATTTTAATTTCTTCCAAACATCAAGAATATAAATAATTATATTCAATAAACATATTAGTGCAATATATACGTATACATGTCTCTTACAATATAAAATAAATTTAACAATTATATTTTATAATTATATTAAAATTACTATACTTATAAGTGAGTTGTGCCGTGCAATTAGGTCCATAGAGTTTATTACTAGTTTATACAATGATCAAAATTATCTATTTTTTTATTATATGTGTAATTCATTCATTAAATTTTTTTTTAATACAATAATTATAATTTCACAAATTTATTATATTATGATGAGTCGCACTCAAAATAAATTTGATTTACCCACTCCATTTTTACATAATTTTTTCAGACTCCATAACAATGTTATTAAAAAGGAAAATAGAGTGAAAGAGCCAAATTTGGATATATTTATAAGTCTAGCTCCTAAACATTACTATTGAAAGTTCTTCTATACTGATCTCTTTCATTTAAAGATAGAATCACTTTGAGAATACATCTTTTCATAGAGAGAGACGGACAGAAACAGACAGATACGGGCAGAGCAGGAGAGCTATGCTGATCTCTTTCATTTAAAGATAGAATCACTTTGACTTTGAGTATACGTGTCTTTTAGAGAGAGAGAGAGAGAGAGAAACAGAGATGGGCAGAGCAGGAGAGGGAGAAGAAGAGGGTCTTCCATTAATTGAAACAAGAGTAGGGAAGAAGAGTAGAGTTGCATACAGGATATTTGGGATCACTGTATTCATAGGAATATGTATGATATGGGTTTATAGATTAACCCACATCCCAACAGCTGAACAAGGAAGATGGGCTTGGATTGGTATGTTCATGGCCGAGCTCTGGTTCGGTTTCTACTGGATCATCACTCTCTCTGTTCGCTTGAATGTTACTTATCGTTACCCTTTCAAGCACAGGCTCATAACCAGGTCTTCTCTCTCTCTCTCTCTCGTTTATGTTTGAATCTGGGTTATGATTCTTATTGGAGTTTTGAGTTAGTTTAAGTTCAGTAATCAGTACTACTTGATTCCTATCTATGGCTCCATTCATGTGTTAATTTGTTCATATTTTCTGTTTTGAAATTTTTTTATTTTTTGTTTGTTTTAATGTACTCTTAACTATTAGATCGTGCGAAAATTTCACAACACGTCAATTTCAAGACATGTATTGAAACAGAAAAACCTAGATAAATATTAAAACACAAATTTTTGAAGATGGAGAATCTCGTCCCAGCTTTTGCAACTTACTACTTAACACCATATGAAAACATATTTTTCCATTGTCAAGACATTGATGATGTGTTTGTTATAGGTACGGGGACAAATTACCAGCTGTCGACATTTTCGTCTGCACTGCGGATCCCAAAATAGAGCCTCCGACAATGGTGATTAACACGGTCTTGTCGGTTATGTCATATAATTACCCACCTGAAAATTTGAGCATTTACCTTTCGGACGATGGCGGGTCGGAATTCACATTCTATGCTCTGATGGAAGCCTCTCAATTCTCCAAACATTGGATTCCTTTCTGCAAGAAATTCAGGGTCGAACCGAGGTCCCCTGCGGCTTACTTTTCTCAGAATTTCAACCAGCAAGATCCCAACTTAGCAGAAGAATGGTTGGCCACTAAGGTAATAGTTAAAATGCAAGTCCAAATTAGTCTAAATGAATTTCATGTATAAAGAATTTGTTTGTGAATCATTTTCGAGATATGTTGATTGTTTTCTTCTTCTTCTTCTTCTTCTTCTTCTTCTTCTTCTTCTTCTTCTTCTATTAAAGAAACTCTATGAAGATATGAAATTCCGGATTGAAGCAGCTACTGAAAAGGGTAGTCTTTCGAAAGAAGTAAGGAATCAACACAAAGGGTTTTTAGAATGGAACTCTCAAGTGACAAAGCATGATCACCAATCAATTGTTCAGGTGATTATTATTGCCTAAAAACACTATGTAATTAATAGTACTATTTTTTATCATCAGAAAATTTATTACTCTTCTTGCTTGTTCTGTGTTGTTTTGTTTTCAGATTTTAATTGATGGTAGGAAGCCGAGTGCAGTGGATGATGATGGACATCAATTGCCAACACTGGTGTACTTGGCAAGAGAAAAGAGACCTCAGTGCCCTCACAACTTCAAAGCCGGGTCCATGAATGCACTGGTAATTAATCCGGGTTCAACGTTTTATACAGAGTGCATCTCCAACAGACTCGCTAAATCGCTAATCATTTTGAACGTGCAGATAAGAGTATCGTCAGAAATAAGCAACGCACCTATTATCCTCAACTTGGACTGCGACATGTACTCCAATGATTCGGATGCAATAAAAGAGGCTCTATGCTTCTTCATGGATGAAAAACATGGCCATAAGACCTCGTACGTGCAACACCCACAGAGTTACAATAACATCACCAAGAATGATATTTATTCGAATGTTGCCAGTACAACTCATTTGGTAAGTGTTAAAAATAGTAGTTTTGATTTTTTTTATTATTAAGATATGAACTTTGAGTGACATATATATTCTAATCTTGGTCACAAAGATTGAGCTTGCCGGCATAGATGGATACAATGCAGCCTTGTACTGTGGCACTGGATGCTTCCATAGGCGAGAAAGTCTTTGTGGGCTAAAGTACTATGAAAATTACAGAGGAGAATTGAAGAACAGTGTGTGTGATACAAAGAAAGATAGAACTGTCCATGAATTGGAAGGAGGGTCTAAAATTCTTGCAAATTGTAGCTATGAGAAGGGTACTCAATGGGGAAAAGAGGTCTCTCTCTATCTATCTAGTTGTATAAAAAGCCTACACTTGAGTTAGTGTAGGTTTGTCATGCTTTTTAATTTTTGTCCAAATTACCCCTGATACCTGCTCAGATCAAATTATATAACTTCTTGCCTCATGTAACTGCTTAGATCAAACTCACATCAAAATTTTCACGCAGATGGGACTGATGTATGGTTGTCCGGTGGAAGACATAACAAACGGATTAACCATCCAAAGGTCGGGGATGGAAACCGGTATACTACTATCCGGAGACCAGAAAGGCCTTTTTGGGGATTGCTCCAACAACACTAGATCAAGCTCTAGTTCAGCACAAGAGGTGGTCTGAAGGCATGTTTCAGATTTTCTTGTCAAAGTACTGTCCATTCATATATGGTCATGGGAAGATCAAACTTGGTGCTCAAATGGGGTACTGTGTCTACCTTTTGTGGGCTCCTTCTTCCTTCCCTACTCTGTATTATGTTACCATCCCTTCTATTTGCCTGCTTCGCGGCGTTGCTTTATTCCCTGAGGTACCTCTCTGTCTTTTCTCTGTCTACCTATGTAGTTGTTGGGAAAAGTAGCCAACTAAAAACTAATTAGAGTGTTTGGTTTGAGTTTTTTGAATTAAGTTTTTTAAAAATTTAGTTTTTTCGTTTTCATGTTTTTTTGTTTTTAATGAATATTTTTAAAATTTTAAATATTTTTTTTTTGTATTTTTAGATGCACCTTATTTAGATGTATTTAAAAAATAAAAAGTTTGTGAAAAAATATTTTAAAAATTTTATAAATACATAAAAATACAAAAAATATACTAAATTCTCATTTTTTTTTTTTTTGTATTTTTGGTATTTAGTGAATTTTTAAAAGGTTTTTTTCACAAATTTTTTACTTCTAAAAAGTAAAAAAAATTGCTTAAAAAATTTAAAAAATTCAGTAAAAATAAAAAAACACAAAAAGCAAGAAAGTAGAATTTTCTGAAAAGTGTTTTTAAAAAAACACAACCAAGCAAGCTGAGATAAGTGTCTGAAAAATAAAGGGTATGATGGGGTGTTTTGGGTACATAGTAAAAAGTTGGTTTTTTTGGTTTTTTTAGTAAAAAAAAAGTCAAAAAAATTAGCTTTTTTAGCATAAAAAAGTTAAAAAGTCACAAAAAAGTTAACTTTTTATCAACTTTTCAAAACATCACGATATGAGAAGTTATTAGTTTATTCACGTAGCGTCACGAGATGCTTCACATGTATTATGATTGGTGCAGAGGATATGACTCATAATTTTGTGTTAAATAATTGAAGAATATGGAGATGTGTGATTAGTCTGGGATATGGCCACACGGTGGCTCACAACCAACTAATAATTTTTTGTATGATATAATGTAAATTGGTCATGTCGATATAGGCCACCCAAAATGAAGAAAAATTATTAACTACTTTCAGAATATCATGTATTCATACTTTTTCACCAATCATTATTCATCATGTCTTCTTATGTTCCTTAATCACTCTACACAAAATCATAATATCTCACTTTTTTCACCAATCATAGAGTAATGCTAGAGATCATAAAATGCTTCTTGAAGATTTTTCATCATTTGATTAGTGTGTGGTATTTTATTATATGTATAATTTAAGAGTGGAGAATTTTCATGAAGTATTTAATGATATTTTTTTCATAATCTCTAACATTACTCCAAATCATAATATCACAAAGTACCACATGGCCGTACGGCGGGAGTATGATTTATTCCTTTGACTGGAGTTTAATTTAACTTCCTTTTTTTTATTTAAATTTTTTACAAAAAAAAAAAGAAGAAGTTTATATTTAACTTATTTTTGTTTTAGTGAATTTGTCTAGATTAAATAATAGTAAAAAGTTTAAAATTTTGAAAATTTCCTCTAAAAATAAAAAATAAGCTAAGTTTTTAAAGGGTTTTTTTTTTTTTAAATACCAAAAATTATTTTGTTTTCACCTAGAGTGGACTTTTTATTTTTTATTTTTAAGATTGTGCGATCTAGACAAACATAAATAATGAAAAAAATTCAGTCGAAGTTGTATTTTTTTACCAAAAACAAAAATAAGCTTAATAAACTAACTTATAAGTTAAGCTAATTAATGATTTATGGACATTTTTGTCGAGGCCAATTAGTTTGTGTCGCCAAAGGTCTATAAAAAAATTTTAAAAATTTCTTGTGTCAATAATCTCCATTTTCCAAAGACGTTATTAAGATCTCATTTTATTTAGGCTTCTCGAACAAATTTAGGCCTCTCCTACGGATCAACTTTTGCTTTGAGTTTGATGGCTTGATATCTTGAATGGAGTAGGATTGTGTTAGGAAAATTCTATATTTTTTCTTCTTTGTGTAATTAGAAAATGGATAATAAATTATAAAATACAAGTAATAATATAACAAAAATTAAAGGCACAAAATATTAAATTTACAAGGTTTGATAAAAATGCCGACGTCCACAGATCCAACTCTATTATAAGATATCATCTCTAGTCACAACTAAAGGCATACAATCATCAAGAGAATATTCTTGAATCACTAATTAACAATTATATCATCACTATAAAAGTAAGTTTTAATAAAATCAATAAGAGATAAAGTTTATGTCTCACCAAAGTGGATATTCTAAACTATCAATCTAAGATAGTTTTGACAAGATCCACTCCAATCAAAATGTAGAGTTTGATTCCATGAACAACATGCTAAAATTTTATCAAGATCAGATGAGAAATGACCATTCAATCTTAATTTGAACTATAGGGAATTTTTCTCCCCTCTCCCTCCGCGCACTCTGTTTTTTTGCTGCTGTACTAAAAAAAACACCTTAGACCCAAAGGTCTTATTTCATTCTTCTTGTTAGAATAATATTAGGAATCATGAAAAAAATATCATGAAATGCATTATAGAGATTTTTCATCTTTTGATTAGTGTGTTGTGTTTTATTGTATGTGTAATCTAAAGGTAGAAAATCTTTCGTGATCATTTTGATAATATTTTTTTCATGATCTCTAACATTACTTTTTTTTTTTGTTCGATAGGTACCAAGTCAAAGCTTTTTGAGAAGCTTTATAAACTATAACAAAAATGTTTTAAAACTCTAATAAAAGAGTTCTAGGCGCTCTAAATGGGGTTGAGCTCTAAATGTTTTTAAAAAATGTTTGTTTGTTGTTTTTTTGATTTTTCATATCATTAGAGCTTATTAAAGTTCATTTAGGGGATGTATCATTGTTGAAATTATAATAAAATAAAAAAATAAAATACTCTTGGTTGGTGTGGCCCACCCATTCAAGGAGGGATCCATCGAACAGATTCCTCCGGTGATGTTGTCCGGAGATCTCACAGTCTCGTTTAAATAATATAAATTGTTTATTTTGTATAATTATATATATATATATATATATCATCTTAAAAAGATTGAACCGATTCAATAATTATAATTTATTTAATTTATCGCACGCATTTCAGGTGTCAAGCCTATGGTTCCTACCATTTGCATATGTATATCTAGCCAGGAATGCTTGTAGCATAGCAGAGTCCCTGACCTGTGGAGGCACACTCAAAGCATGGTGCAACTCACAGCGAATATGGCTAATCCGAAGAACAACTTCATACGCTTTTGCCTTCATCGACACCATCCTTCGCCAACTAGGATTGTCACAGACAGCGTTTGCCATCACAGCCAAAGTGGTCGACGAGGACTTGTCAAAGAGGTACGAGCAAGAGATGCTAGAGTTTGGGAGCTCCTCAGTCATGTTCGACATCATAGCAACCTTGGCAGTGCTCAACCTCTTCAGTTTTGTAGGAGGAATCGTGAAATTCAGTCTCGTCCGAGGTTTGATTCCGCAAATTGTTCTGTGTTGGCTAGTGGTTGTGGTTAATGTGCCTGTGTACCAAGCTCTCTTCATCCGGAACGATAAGGGACGCTTTCCATTTTCAGTTGTGTTCAAGTCTATTGTTTTCGCTTCTTTAACATGTGTGATGTCTGTATATTGAAATCAGATTGTAATACTTTTCATTGCATATTTGTAATAACGGCCATCTTTTTTATTAAGAATAATTATAAATTTACATTTTCATTTACCGTTAAGTAAAATTAACGAATAAATAATATTTTGGTCGTAAAATATCCCAAATATCTATTTTCGTTAAATTTAATGATTAAAATATTAGTTTTTTATTGATTTTATTTAACAGAAATAGATTATGGTTTAGATTGAAAATAAATTAAAATATTAAAATTAAAATTAACAAAATAAAAAAATATTTTATTACATAGGTAAGTTTTTTTTTTTTTTTTTGTAATTTGTAATTTTTGTTTTTTTTAACTTTCTAATGTATTATGCTGCATTATTCCAAGTCAACGAGAACGTGCTGTAGACTTTAGTGTGCCTGTTTGGCAGAAATTATAATCAGCTTATTTCAGCTTTCAGCTTAATTTAAGTTATTTTGATGTGTTTGGTTTAGCTTATAGCTTATAACTTATAACTTTTTTGAAGTCAGAAATCAACTTATTCTTTGAGTGGAGCAGGAGATGTTTTAAGAATAAGCTGGAAATCAGCTTAAGCTGAAAGTTATAAGCTATAAGCTGTTTAGGCATAAGCTATAAGTACTTTCTCACAACTCTACCAAACAGGGCTAGTGTATACCAAACGGAAGTCGTACGTTGTTGCTGCATCGCCGTGCATTTTCCTTCTATTAGGCTAAAAACAAAAAATAAAAAATTCTACCTATTTTGAAAAGACAGAAATGCGCCATACACCCAGTGACTGGGCACCCCCACTACCCTCCCAGTGCCACGTGGCACTGTGGGATTAGACTGAAAGCAAAAAAAAAAAGTGTTGGCCAATTGCACTGCGCCACCTCACTAGGGGTCGACCCCCAGTGGGTGTAGATAGCAGTGTTGTTTGAAAAGATGTTAACAGTCAATTTTTTTTTTATTTTAAAAAATATATATATATAAAAAATATGAGAAGTGATATGACTCAAAATAAATTAAAAATTAACTTTTAACTTTTTTAATTATTTTAAAAAGAGCCCTTCTAATGAGTAGAGCTATAGCCCCACATAATTTTTTTTTTTTTTTTATTAATTGAGATTAATTTCATATATAAACATAGATCTTAGTCACACATCAATTATCTGGTTCAATTCTAGTCTGATCTAGTTTAGTAAAGTCTAAAAATAATTTTTTCATAAAAAAAAACATTACAAAAAATGAGACTATTTATATTGACGTAAATTTTTTGAAATAAAATTTTCAACTTGTAAAATAATTCCATTCATCTTATTTTTCAATGTTTGGTAAGCAAAGGAACTTACAAGTCGGGGAAAAAAAATCATTCCGACGCCCACTGTCTAGGAGTACTCGAGTATGTAGCATTTCCTTCTATGTGGCGACAACATAAATTGTAAATTAGCTTACGGAAATTAAATTCATAAATGAATTGTCTTAACTTGTTGAAAAATATTTTTCTCCAGCTTTGACCAATCAAACACTAAAAATTAGTAAAAAAAATATTTTATACTTAAACGAACAGAGTCTAAAGGCAAAAATATAAAATATAAAAAAATTGCAAAAAAAAAATGATATACAAATAAATTTTTTTATACAGAATAATATGACATCTTGTTGTTCTTTTATGTTAAATCAAAGGGTAAATTACATTGACACCCCCTCAGATTTATGTTTATTACAGTTCTTTTTCTCACCTTTTGAAAATTATATCTCCCTTCCTGAAGTTTAAAGTTTCATTACAGCTTGCTCCATGAGATTTAAAATTTCATAACAGTTCCCCCTTACTGTAACGATCATCATACGTAAAATTAAATTAACAAGAGGGCAGTGTAATTGTCTAAACGTGAGAAGGAAAACTATAATAAATATAAATCTCAGGAGTGTCAGTGTAATTTACCCTAAATCAAAAGGAGTAACAAAACACCCATTATTTTTTATTTACAATTTTAAAAACATTATGTTTGTAAATTATTTTTCAAAACAAATTGCCAAATCGAGCCTGTGTTTAAATCTTAAAATTATCCCCCTTGGGGAAAAAGACTTGTGGAGCAGTACTCACCTCAAATCCAGGTTGCTGGACACAATTGCTAACTGTCTTCACTTTCTGAAGAGAGAAAAAATTCAAAGTGCAGAGAGAGAGAGAGATGGGCAGAGATGGAAGAGGAGAAGAGGGACTTCCATTATTTGAAACAAAAGTAGGGAAGAAGAGTAGAGTTGCATACAGGATATTTGGGTTCACTATATTCATTGGTATATGTGTGATATGGGTTTATAGATTAACCCACATCCCAGCAGCTGAACAAGGAAGATGGGCTTGGATTGGTATGTTCATGGCCGAGCTCTGGTTCGGTTTCTACTGGATCATCACTCTCTCTCTTCGTTTGAACGTTACTTATCGTTACCCTTTCAAGCACAGGCTCATAACAAGGTCTTCTCTGTTTCTCTCTAGTAGTCAATTTGAGATTATTGTTTTGATATTTGAAAATTGTAAATAAATGATATGGTTGTTGTATAGGTATGGGGACAGATTACCTGCGATTGACATTTTCGTTTGTACTGCGGATCCTAAAATAGAGCCTCCAACAATGGTGATTAACACAGTCTTGTCAGCTATGTCATACAATTACCCACCTGAAAAATTGAGCATTTACCTCTCCGACGATGGTGGGTCGGAACTCACATTCTATGCTCTCATGGAGGCCTCTCAATTCTCCAAACATTGGATTCCATTTTGCAAGAAATTTAGAGTTGAACCCAGGTCCCCTGCAGCTTACTTTTCTCAGAATTTCAACCACCAAGACTCCACATTGGCACATGAAGAACGGTTGGCCACTAAGGTAATAGTTTCGTAGAAAATATTTTTCGCCCAAACAAAGTGAGCATAAATTTTGTTTTGCATTGTGCCAGTTTGGCCACTTCGCATTGGTTTGAAATTAGACAACCCTTTGATTGTTTTCTTCTTCTTCTAAAGAAACTCTATGAAGATATGAAATTCCGGATTGAAAGAGCCACTGAATTGGGTAGTATTTCAAAAGAAGTAAAGGATCAACTCAAAGGGTTTG
This sequence comes from Camellia lanceoleosa, assembly GCA_025200525.1. NCBI lineage: Eukaryota > Viridiplantae > Streptophyta > Magnoliopsida > Ericales > Theaceae > Camellia > Camellia lanceoleosa. The sequence continues at coordinate 179,243,307 of CM045764.1, read as the reverse complement.
CAGAATGGAACTCTCGAGTCACAAAGCAGAATCACCAATCAATTGTTCAGGTGATTAGTATTGCTCTAACAAAACCTTTTTGACACCATGTAACTACTACTAATTTTATCAACTGAACTTGTTCTGTTTTCAGATTTTGATCGATGGAAAGAACCCGAATGCAGTGGATGACGATGGACATCAATTGCCTACACTGGTGTACTTAGCAAGAGAAAAGAGACCTCAGTGGCCTCATAACTTCAAAGCCGGGTCCATGAATGCACTGGTAATTAATCCATGCTCACCATTTTATACATATAGCATTTCCAATAGACTAGCTAAATAGCTAATCATTTTAAACATGCAGATAAGAGTATCATCAGAAATAAGCAACGCGCCTATTATCCTTAACTTGGACTGCGACATGTACTCCAATGATTCGGATACAATAAAAGAGGCACTATGCTTCTTCATGGATAAAGAGCAAGGCCACAAGACCTCGTACGTGCAATACCCGCAGAGTTTTAATAACATCACCAAGAACGACATTTATTCAAATGCATTCAATACACTCAATATGGTTAGTGTTGAAAATAAGGGTTAATTACACAAATGATACTGAAAGAATGCGTTATGTTATACTTCAGTTATTAATGTTTTAATCTTACTCATGAAGATTGAGTTTGCCGGCATGGATGGATTCAATGCGGCCTTTTACCTTGGCACTGGGTGCTTCCATAGGAGAGAGAGTCTTTGTGGACTGAACTACTATGAAAATTACAGAGGAGATTTGAATAGTGTGTGTGATATAAGGAAAGATAGAACTATCTATGAATTGGAGGAAGGGTCAAAAGTTCTCGCAAATTGTAGCTATGAGACGGGTACTCAATGGGGAAAAGAGGTCACCCTCTCTCTCTCTCTCTCTCTCTCTCTCTCTATATATATATATATATATATTCTTTCCATTTTCTGTCGAAACAAGTAGAGCGGTACATGTACATTTATATTCTATAACAATGACAAGTGTTGTGTAAAAATTTGTAGATGGGACTCGTGTATGGGTGTCTGGTGGAAGACACCATAACCGGATTGAAAATTGCATGCAGGGGATGGAAGCCGGTGTACTACTATCCACAGAACAGAAAGGCCTTTGTGGGGATTGCTCCAACCACATTAGATCAAGCTCTTGTTCAGTACAAGAGGTGGACTGAAGGCTTCTTTCAGATTTTCTTGTCAAAGTACTGCCCCTTCATTTATGGACATGGGAAGATTAAATTTGGTGCCCAAATGGGGTACTGTGTTTATCTTTTGTTTGCTCCTAATTCCTTCCCTACTCTATATTATGTTACCATCCCTTCCATTTGCCTCCTCCACGGCATTCCTTTATTCCCAGAGGTACCTCTCTCTCTCCTCTTTACATATAGTAGTTTGGAAAAGCTACAAAAGCCCATAAAAAAAGTGTGAAGAAAATGAACTGTATGGTATAGATTGATCAAATTGGTGAGGTGTAGGCGACACCTGAGAATGAATTTGATATTTATTTGCCTGCAGCTTATACGTCGGATTATTTTTGTTTCAGTGAACTTTTTTTCAATTTTAAGTTGGTTTTTGTTTGATGGCTTATTGAATCTTGAATGTGTGTCTCAGGTATCAAGCCTATGGTTCCTACCATTTGCGTATGTATATCTAGCCAGGAATGCTTGTAGCATAGCAGAGTCCTTGGCATGTGGAGACACACTTGCAGCATGGTGGAACTTACAGCGAATGTGGCTGATTCGAAGGACTACCTCATGCACTTTTGCCTTCATCGACACCATCATTCGCCAATTGGGATTGTCTGAAACAGGATTTGCCATCACAGCAAAAGTGGCGGACGAGGGCATGTCAAAGAGGTACAAGCAAGAGATGATGGAGTTTGGAAGCTCATCTGTCATGTTCGACATCATAGCAACGTTGGCAATGATCAACCTGTTTGGTTTAGTCGGAGGAATTGTGAAAATTGTTTGGGAAATGGATGAGAGTTTGATTATGCAAATTGTTGTTTGTTGGCTGGTTGTTATGGTTAATGTACCCTTGTACCAAGGGATGTTCCTTCGCAGCGACAAGGGAGGCTTTCCAACTTCTGTTGTGTTGAAATCTGTTGTTGTGGCTTCATTGGCATGTCTGATGATGCCTGTTTATTGAAACAACTTCATGGATGTTCTTAGCTCTGTTTGTTTGTTTGTTTGTACTTGTGTCGTATGTTCTTAGATTTTGGTTGATTTGGAGCTTCATAAACTTGTGTAACCTCGCGTGGGAACATGTTTTTTTAGTAATATTTTGGCTTTTTAATTAAAATATGATGAAAAAAAATTATTATGTTTGAGATGATTTTTTGATTTTTAACGAAAAGATGTGAAAAAAGTAAAAAGAAATTTTTTTTTTTACTTTTTGGTATAGATTGTTGACTTTTTGATTTTTTTAGTAATTTTTTAACTTTTAGGTTAAAAAGTGATGTTACCAAACGAGTCTAAATTTCCCCAATAATTTATGCCCATTTTCCACTTAAATGTAATTCTCCTCCCCTCAAAACTAAAAATAATGTTATATGTACCAATTAGTGGGTTCGTTTAGGAAGTGTATTGGCTTTTTAGCTTTTTGACTATTTTAGCCTGGGCCTAAAAAGCCTTGTTTAGGAAGGACTTTTTAACTTTTTTGACTTTTTGTGAGAGAAAAAATGTAATAATTATGGGTTAGAAGTGATATTTTGTCTTATTGAGCTAAAAAACTTATTTTGTCTTTTTGTAGCTAAAATAGCCCCAAACCCACCCAACCCCAAAAGTTGCTTATTAATTTATGGATAAATTACAAATACATTTCTTGAGATTTGCTTAAAGTACAGATTGTCTCATGTGGTTTTAAAAATTACAAATACCTCATTGTTAGTACTTTTTATTTTACAGAATTATCTAAAAAAATAAAATTCATAATTGCTCTTCTATACAATAATAAAATTACCTAAATTATTAATTTGAAACATATTTCTAACACCTTTAAAAATTGTTAATTGACTTGATGATTTATTAATAAAATGGGCTATTTGTTATGAAATTAGAAACTTCAGTGGGTGGAATGTAATTTCGAAAATCACAAGGGGCGATTCGTATTTTAATCAAATCTTAAGGGATGTATTTGTAATTTGCCCTTAATTTATTGATTGATTTAAGTTATATTAGCTCTCTATTTTTTTTTTCTATAATTTTTTTTATAAAAAAAAGCCAAAAGATTGGCTTTTCCCTATTTTCCAAAGTGGAGAAATAAAAGTGAACTTTGACTGATAGGTTGACACTGAAAATTTTAATTATTTAGTTATATGTATTAATTAGTGTACTAACTAGTTTATCAATATTAGTTATGGCATTATTATTGACCCCACTTATTATATAAATTACAAATACTAAAAACATCTTAAATTATATCACATCATCAATTGGTACACTAGTTAGGCTTCATTTGGGAAGAAAGGTTGGATTGGGTTTGGGACTATTTTAGCTACAAAAAGACAAAATAGACTTTTTAGCACAATAAGACAAAATATCACATCTAACCTATAATCATTACATTATTTTTCTTACAAAAAATCAAAAAAACCAAAAAATCTTCCCAAACGAGACTTTTTAGCCCCAGACTAAAATAGCAAAAAAGTCAAAAAGTCAAAAAATCAACCACTTCCCAAACCAACCTCAATGTGTCTTTGTAAAAATAATTAAAATAATTATAAATTTTATAAATATTAATACATTAGAGAGAGAGCAACGAAAGAAACTATTAGACACACACACACACACACACAGAGACTAACAGCGGTGGTAGTGACGATCGACTGTAATGGCGATGAGAAAGGAGGCTATGATCGGCAAGGGAATGAGACGAAAGGTTGTCGGTGGTGAGGATAGGCTATCGGCGGTAAGCTAATCAGCACAGTGGCAGTGGCGATGTGTTTGAATCGATGAAATGTTGTAGCAGCGACGATGAAATGTTGCCAACGACGGTGAGGAAAGATTGTGTGTAAGTGTGAATGAATGAGACGAAATTGAAATGTGTCAATTAGGTTTGATGGAGAAATTATTCTGTGTGTGTGAGTATAATCATAACAGTTTTTTTTTTTTTTTTAATATATGCAGGTCAGGTCGATTTGACCTGTGGGTTGAGAAATTCCACCCACCACCTACGTCGACCCGCTAGTTCTGGGCCTCCCACCTGCCCAACCCGCCCGCCAGAGTTGAAATTTTGCGCGGATCGGAGCATTCGGTGAGGTTTTTGCAGTATTATGCACATCCCTATCTTCTACCACAACCACTGGAACACTATTAGCACCTATGTTTGTCACTTCATCCAAGAGTGCTTTAACAATAAAAATGTTCCCAAAGAAATTAATAAAACTCTTATTACTCTTATACCCAAGCTGGACAATCCCGAGTCTTTAAAACAATTTAGACCCATTAGCCTCTGCTATGTCATGTATAAATCCATCATCAAAATCATTGTCAATAGACTCAGACCTCTTATCTCTGACCTTATCAGTCCCAACCAAAGCAGTTTTATCCTCGACAGAACTACCACTGATAATATTGTCATAACCCAAGAGATCCTCCATAAACTTCGATGTAAAAAAGTCAAGTTTGGTGGCATGATCCTCAAAATTGATATTGAGAAAGCTTATGATCGTATTTCTTGGGATTTCATCCATTATACCCTTAAAGAATTCAAGCTAACTCCTGAGTGGATCACCCTTATCATGAATTGTGTGACTTCTGTTAATTTTGCTATAATTTGGAATGAGGAAACCTTACCTCATATTAGTATGGGGAGAGGCCTCAAGCAAGGGGATCCTCTCTCCCCCTACATATTTGTTCTCTGCATGGAAACTCTCTCAAACATGATTAGACTCAAAACTAAAAGTGGAAAATGGAAGGGCCTCAAAGCTTCCAATAATAGCCCTCCCATTTTCCACTTGTTTTTTTGCTGATGATTTGATCCTTTTTGCTAAAGCTAATAAAAGTAATTGTGATTGTATTATGGAAGTGCTATCTAAATTTTGTGACATGTCTGGTCAAAAAATTAACTTTCATAAATCCAAAATGTTCATTTCCTCCAACATTCCTAGAAGAGAAGCTCTTCCTCTCAGCAATATGTGTGGCATCTCTATCACTAATGACCTAGGAAAATACCTAGGTACTCCTCTCCTGTACAACAGAATTAGCAAAAATCATTTGAAAGACATTATTGACTGAATGGCCAAAAGACTATCTGGTTGAAAAACAAAAAATTTATCCTTAGCAAGCAGAACTACCTTAGTCAAGGCTGTCACCTCTTCCATACCTAATCATCTCATACAAACCATGGAAATTCCAAGGAAGGTCTGTGACCAAATTGATAGGCTGAATAAAAATTTTCTTTGGGGTAATATGGAGGATATGAAGAAAGTTCACCTTGTTAATTGGCAACAGGTGTGTAAGTCTAAGAGAAATGAAGGCCTAGGCATAAGGCAAGCTAGAGAACAAAACTCAACTTTTATCTCTAAGTTGGGATGGAAATTGACTACCAATTCTGATGAGCTTTGGTGCAAAATTCTAAAAGCAAAATATCTCAAGGATCACTCAGTCTCTAATTGGCCCACCAAGAGAAGAGCTTCACATACTTGGAAAAGCATTATCAGAAATAAGGAGGTCCTGAACAAGAATATAAAATGGAATATTGACATAGGAGAGAACATAGCCTTATGGACAGATTGGTGGTGTGGGAGTCAACCCCTATGTGTCACTCAACCAAGGGCATACATTGATGACACAACCAAAGTTAGCTTTATAATTGATGAAGAAGGGAAATGGGACTTAACCTCAATTCAAGATCTTTTCTCCCAACCAATGAAAGAGGAAATTCTCAACATATACAAACCCAGGTATGTGACTTTTAGTGACACCCCTCATTGGAAAGGCTCCCTTAGTGGCAATTATTCAACAGCAGCAGCTTACCAAGCTATATTAAATGAAGAAAGAGAGGAAGTGAACTAGTAGTGATATGGAAAATAAAGGCCCCTCACAAACTCAAAAGCTTTCTTTGGTTTATCATGCATGAGAGGCTTCTAACTAACGATATGAGGCTCATTAGGAACCTTTCAAATTTTGATATATGTCCCAAATGCCAAACTGTCAGTGAAGATATGTACCATTTACTTTGGGGCTGCCCTAAAGCCAAGGCAATATGGATCAGCCTCAAAAGTATTAAATGGTGGCAACATAGCAATAATATTCCTCTGCAGGAATGGATTAAAGTCAATATGAGAAGTAAGGATCAAGTGCATAACATTCAGTGGCCTACTGTATTCTTGACAACACTCTGGAACATTTGGAAAGAGAGGAATAAGGAAGTGTTTAAAAATCTATCCCAACCCTAACCTATCCATATCAGTGTTAACTCCATTTTTAAACAAGCTATGGAAACTCAGGAAACCTTCCAGCCCATCCTGAACCCACATTTCAGAGATCTCAAATTAATGATGTGGTCTTGTCCTATTGCAGGTAAACTCAAGTTGAACACAGATAGAAATTCCAAAGGAGACCCTGGACAGTCCGGATATGGAGGGCCACTTAGAGATGAAGTGGGAACCTGGGTGTGGAGGTACTATGGCTATCTAGGAAATTGCACAAGCATAGAAGCTGAGCTGTGGGGCATCTACAGAGGACTAACCATTATCATGCAAAAGGGGTTGACCAACATTGAAATTGAGATAGATTCATAGAGAGCTATAGAGCTTATTTGGGATGGAGCTGAAGCGAATTCTCCTTATCGAGCACTCATTGAAGATGCCAATTTCCTCCTAAGGCGTTGTCAATGCACAATCAAAGCAATTCCCAAGGAAGCTAACCAGAGTGCCGATGCTCTGGCCAACCTAGGTGTAGCCCAAAATGATCATACTATCTTTCTGGAAGATCCATCAAGTTTCATCCTTTCTTTTTTAATCACTGATATGAGCACTGTTAGCTCTAGTAGGGATTGAATTATCCCAGGTCTGTATCAGTTAACTTCTAACTTTGTTTTTAATCTTCGAATGAGTCAAAAAAAAATGGAAGTTAGGGCTTACAATATGATATTACTTATTGGATATGGTTACTCTCGCCTATATATAATGTTATATTTTTTAAAGATATCTCTTTCACAAAATAGAGTAAAATTTCTGTTAAGTCATACTCAATAAGAGTGTGTAACAAGAATCAACGGACCTGTGCACAACACTTAGCCTCGTTTGTTTGGCGACTTCAGCAGCTGGATTAGAATAGGCTTGCTATGAGTCCCACATATAGCATGTTTGGTGTTGTTTGGAAAGTTTAGCTTCACAGTTTGGACGGCTTTGTAATCCTTCTCCGTAGGGGGATTAGCTTCGTTGGAAAACAATTGGAATTAACAAAATAGTGAGCGGCTTTAGTCTACCCGGATGTCCGCCTGAATGTCTGGTATAGTGCAAATTTTTTTATTTTTTTATTTTTTTTATTTATTTTTTTTTTACAGACATAGTTGACCGGCCAAAAAAATAGTTGGCCAGTCAACTTATTTTATTTTATCTTTATTTATTTTTACCTAAGTGCACTTTTTGTTTTAATATTTATTTTAATTTTTTAGTATATAAATAATTTTTTAATTTGTTTTTTGAAAAACAATTTAATAATCCTATCATTAACCATCTCTCACATTATTATCAAAACAAACACACTTTTACTTAATTCCCTCACTAATAATTCTCATATTGACAATCCCCTTACTAACAATTCCATCTAACCTAATCTGCCAAACAAACGTGGCCTTAGGGCCTGTTTGTTTTTAGAGGAAAAATGAAGGGGATTAAAAGTAAGGGATTGTTAGTGAAGGGATTAAGTAAAATTATGTTTGTTTTAATGATAGTTGTTAGTGTGCAAATTGTTAAATTAGTGTTATATAAAATAATAAAACAAATTTACTTAACCAAAAATACAAAAACATTAAACATTAATGTTCACAACGTGCTGCCCAACATGTAAAAAAAATAAAAATAAAAAAAAAAAATAAAAAAAATTACACTTGGCCAGTTGACTAGTCATATCTGATAACATCCTAAACTAAACAGACTATTTTTTAATATCACCTCATGATCCAGGCTCGTAATCTGCTCCATTAAAACCTTTCTTAGTCCGAAGAGACTATCAAATCAGAACTCCATAAACCAAACAAAGCCTTCGTTTGGGATGTGGATTTACTTTTTGGTTATAGCTTGGGACTAAAAAGTCTCATTTGAGATGGATTTTTTAATTTTTTTGACTTTTGTAAAAGGAAAAATAAAATAATTATGATTTAGATGTAATATTTTGTCTTATTAATTTTTTTAATCTATTTTATATTTTTTTTACTATTTTTACCTAAATCATTTATACTAAACATAACCAAATATAATTTATAAATACTATTCACCATTAGGAGCCCATTCCGAACTCTTAGAGCGAAAAACAAACGGAGCCCTTCGAGATAAAGGCCGGCGGCGAACATACATTTTGACAGTGGTTGCAAGCGGGAGGATCAAACCTCCAGTATCCCTCCATTGCCATGTGTTGATCATAGGAGTAATTGAGTTAGACTTGGGAAGGTTAGTTGAGTGGTAAATGCATTTTGGGTACTTGTTTTACTTTTTATAATAAAAATGTTGCTACAAAATTAATATGTTAGACTAATGTTAAACTTATTTTGATATTGGAAAGTTGGGTTTGGAATATTTTTTAGCGCAATTTTATTTGAAAAATTGAATAAAGGGAAATTAAAAAGTTCAATAAAAGTCTTAAAAAATTTAAATAAAACAATTTAATTTTATTTATAAATGTGACTTTTAGCCGAAAACAAACAAACAATTTTTTTTTTCTTTTTTTGGGTTTAAATAGCTAAAAAATGACAATTTAACAAAAACCAAACAGAGCCTTAGTCTTGGTCTTTGGGTCCTCGGTATGCGGGTGAGATGAGAATGTGTTGTTCAATAAAACTTGCCTATCTGCTCCAAAAAAAAAAAAAGAAGGGAACTGACCCAAAGATCCAAACCCAACATATCATACCCTATTTAGGCCCAAAACAAATTTAATACTCCATTAAGTCCTCAAATTATCAATAAGACGAAAATACCCACCATATATCATCCAATTTACACGCGCGCAACCATCACCCACGATCATCTCAGTCTAATCAGTACACTGTCACATCTCTGCCGCTCGAAATAGAATTCTCAGTCCTCCATCTCTCCTCCGTTCAATTCCATTCCCTCTGAAACTCTACCCTAACCACAAAACGAAACCGTTCATCTTCATCACCCACGATCATCTCAGTCTGATCAGTACACTGTTACATCTCCGCGCGCTCGAAATCACATTCTCACTCCTTCATCTCTCCTCCGTTCGACTCCATTCCCTCTGAAACCCTACCCTAACCACAAAACGAAATCGTTCATCTTCAACACAACACCAAGCCGTTCATATTCTCCAATCGATGACTCTCAACAACACGAAGAACCATCACCACTCTGAAGAAAATTCATAGTTCCTGACTTCCGATTCACAGAAATGGGGAAAAAAATTAACATCTCTCTTCACCTATTCATTATTTTTCATTCAAATCTGTACATTATTCTTTCATATTTTGTATATACACATTTTACATACTTCAAAATGTATAAACCCTCTTTTATATATAATCCCCTATTTTCAAACATTCTAGTCCCCTGTTTTTAAACATTCTAATCCATTGTTTTTACACATAAATCCCTGTTTTTACACATTCAACACCTTATTCTTATTCTTGTTGTTCAATATTGGCTTTTCTTATTGTTATTTTTGAATACTTAATCTTCTCGTTGTTATTGTTGCTGTAAACAAAATACAATGGGTTGTTCCTATTGTTCATACTGTTTATAAAAACTGCAACACCATACAGTTTCATTTCATTACTCTACAAGTAACATATCTAAATTTATTCAAACTGCAAAATTACACACTTTAATCACTACTTAAAACAAATAGGTAACTTATTATAAAGTGCAAATCAAACTGTCAAATTATACAGTTTCGTAACTGTTACCAATAAATACATATAATTTCATATTAAACTGCATATAAAACTTCAAAATTATACAGTTTTGTCACTATATTACTTATACCCTGCTGTCGCTTTCATTTTTTCAGGAATAGCTATTGGAAGATATTGGAAGAAACAAACACATATGCCCAAAAATTCCATCAGGGATTTAAGTATCTCCGTTTTTGAAAGTTCGTCTCCTATATCCACTGAAATGCCACCAACATCTCCCCTTCCACAAAAAACCCAACCACCACAACCAAAAACAACCAAACACCACAGACCCCACCAAAAAACTCACAAAACAACCACACCACCTACAAGAAAAAACCCAAGAACTACATCACAGACCCCACACACACAACAAACACCAACCACACTTCCAACCACAACAAAAACAAACAAAAGAAAGCCAACAAAAAAACAAGAAGCTCCTCCAACCAAAAAAAGAAAGCTCCAAGAAAGCCAATCGACTCCAATAACAAAAACCAAGGCATCAAAAGGGAAAAAAGCAGCAATCCCTACAAAGAGAGTCCAACAATTTAATTACCGTTCTAACATCGGAACAGTAATCAAACTGTTGAAAGGGGTCAAATTCATAAAAGCCCAACAAACAGAGCTAGAAAAACCCCCCTCTGTCCTCAACACAACTGAAGGCCTCTTGGTGCAGATGCTACAATTCCATTGTAGCAGAAATGACAACACTCTACAACAAAAGAAAAAGAACATTTATACTTGGCAAAAAGGAAATGAAACTCAGAAACAGTGATGTCAAGCTCATTTTTGGTATTGACTGCGGAGAAGACAGCATCACCACCAAATCCTATGCAAGACCAAAGGATTTTGAGCTTCCATTTTACAAACGAAGATGCAAATCAGTAAAAAGATTGGATAGCAAGTCTTTGACTAAAATGTTTTAACAAACAAAAAAAGGAAAATCAACCAATGATCGTCAAGATCTTGCAAGGGTCATCACCATTTGTGCTTGAAACTTCTCATGCCTATAACAGGCCATACACTTAGTTGGAGTTTCCTCAACTATGTTGATAATCTCAACAACATGAAGAAGTACAATTGGGTTGGGGCAATAAAAGACACACTGATGAATTCAATGGCAAATGCAAACAATAACCCAAAGCATGTCACTAGATGCGTCATGTTACTCTTGGTAAACACATTACTCAACTACTTCACACAAAAATATCAAACATCCACCTATTTCTAACTATCTAACATATTTCAATTTTTTTTTACAATACTGGTACTGTGAGCACAGTAAACTCCTCCGGCCATCCAACAAAGAAGGCTTCCCAAGGTTTATGAAATGGAACCTTGGCAAAATGTACTCCAAGTGGAAATACATCAGCCTTGCTCACTTTGAAAAGGTATTCAAACTCTTCTATACTATTATAGCACAAATCTATTCAACACTCCTTTCAGTCATTATAGTAAAAATCATGTTATGAAACTGTCAAATTCTTCAGCTTCAAACAACATATATTCAACACTTGACTCACATTATTCATAGTACAAATTATATTATGAAACAATAAAAGTTTGCAGTTTCAAAGCACACACTTATTTAACATCACTCGTGTTATGAAACTGCAAAAGTTTACAGTTTAAACGCACAAATCTATTTCACATCACTCATATTATGAAACTGTAAAAAATTTCAGTTTTAAGCAACATATTTCGACACTTAACCCACATTACTCACAGTACAACTCATCTTATGAAACTGACCAATTTTATAGTATTACTGATATATGCCAGATTGTTCCAATGCAAGTTAACCAAAGTACTTTAACCCCAACTGAACAAGAAATACAGTTATTGCATATCAATCAAAACATATTAACAGACTCTTCAGCAAAGAAACATGACCACAAAAAGGACAATAAGCGAAAAAAGAAAACAAAAGTAACAAAAAAAAAAAAAGACTTCTAGACAGTGATGAGGATGACTTTCTCGAACAAGAACATCAATCAGAATCAGAATCAAAATCAGAATCAGAATAAGAAACATAACCAAAAAAAAAAAAAAAAAGCAAAAACCACAAGAAGAACTAGAAAGTGATGAACAAGAAGAAGAGAGTGATGAAGAAAAAAAACAAATGACTGAAGAAGAAGAAGAAGAAACTGAAGAAGAAGAAGAAGAACCCGATGAACAACAAGACAATGATGAAGCAGAAGAAAGACAAGAAGCAAAAGGTGATCAACCAGAAGACACTGATGAAGAAGAAGACCAACAACAAGAACAACAACAATAACAAACAAACCAACAACAAGAAGTCAATGAGCAAGAACTGACAACCAACAAGAAGAACTCCAAGAGAAATCTGACATATTTCATGCACAAGGTAAACTATTGTCTAATACTAAAGCAAACTGCAAAATTTAATTAAACTAACCAAAACACAATCTAACATTTTTATAGGTCATGACCAACCACAAACACCAACCAAAGAGGACGATAAGGACAAGCTCATATCAGCCATGAGAGCACAAATGCAAGATATGGAACAAAAATTCATGGCTGAATTGCATAAAAAAGAAGATCAAGTGAAGGAAATGTCCACCAAAAAAACTGGTAGTCTCCAACAAAGATCAATGGTCAAGAGAATCAAACAAAAATCAAGAAAACAAGCACATGGCCCAGATTTTGAATACCAACCAATGACAAAAGTCAAAGAAGATACAAGGAATAAGACATAAACTGTTGCTGATGTACCCAAACCAACAGAGGGTACCGATGGAGAAAAAGAGAAGAATAATGAAAAGAAAAGTGAAGAAATTGAAATAGAGACAGAACCTACTACTGAACCCGAGCAAAAAGAAGGTGCTCATGAAGCAAAACAACAGCAGAAAGAAAAGATGCAAGAAGATATTGGCCAAAAGAAAGCAGTTGCTACTGAAACCAACCCAAAAGAGCGTGCTAATCAAGAGAAGACACAACTTCAAGTATTGGAAAGTGATGATGATTTCAAAGAAGAATCAATCCAAAACAAGCCACTCGCCATTTCATGTCGCAAAACAAACAAGGTTTGGCATAGCCTATCCAAAAAAGACCAGGACCAAATTCAACTCATCAATAACACACAATCAAGTGCTTGTGTCTGGTCTGGCAGCGAAGATGAAAATTGCGTATACTTTTCAAATATATGTAGATTGACCAACAGGGAACCCGTATATGGGAATGTAGGTCTCCAACTGCACAATTTTACAGCTTCTATTCATATTCAATAACCTATTCCACAAACCTAACACATTCTCATATATAACATGTTTCAGGTCATTAATGTCTTCTCAGAGAAGCAATTGGCACTCCAACCAACCATTGAAGAATTTGAGAAAAATGATCTAGCCTTTGCAAGAAATCCATACACAGGAAGATCTTACGTTTTCTCAACACTCATCAATGTAAGCAAAACTTAACATACCTTTCAACTGCAAAATTTTCTACTTTCTTAACATGTCTTACTACATAGTTTTATAACATATTTCAAACATATATATAACTTACAGACTCCAATACAAAACCAAGATCAAGCACTGAGAGAAAAAATGATGGACAGCCATTTTCCAGAAGCAATGAAAAACAGATATATCCATTTCCCAATCAACCACGACAACCATTGGACAATTATGGTCTTTGACAATGCTATGGGATATGGAGACACTATGACTCTTTGAGACCAGCAAAAGATTGCCACAACAAGCACTTTGAAATTGCAAAGGAAATTGTAAGTTAAATAAAATTTCCTACTTAGTTCCATTCCTTTAAAAACATCTCAACTCATCACTATAACTAACAAAAACACCCACTAACTATTTTGTAGCAACAACATCAACTGAGATGGAATAAAGCATTACTCAGCAATCAAGGAAACATATTATCATCTCAAGAGTGCGAGACAATAATTGCATCAATTGAGGAATGCCCACAACAAACCCCACACTCGTAAGATACAAAATCAATAAACTTATCTTCCAATATGCTAAATTTTGCAGTTTTACCTAACTAATTAACTTCATCTAAAACTTTGCAGGAATGATTATGCAATCGCCATCTGCAATATTATCAACCAATATATCAACTGGCAACCTGTGCAGAAATCACTTCGACCAACTGAGTGGGTCAAATTTCGAGCAGAAATCATTAGTCAACTCCTCAATGATGAGAACCGATCTTGGAAACTCGAGCACACCCAAATGTTGACAAAACATACCAAACCATAGAAACAATGAACAAACTTCTTGACAATACAAATATTCAAGTGAATATATCTTTGTACTTTTTTTTTTTTTTAACATGTGACGAGTACTTTATATACTTTTAGGAATGATCTTCTTCTGATTATTATGGTGAAAATAATTGTTGTCATTGATGTTGTTGTTACTCTTCTTTTTGTTATTATTATTGTGGTTGTACTTGTGATTGTTTGTGTACTTGTTTGTGGTTGCATATATTTTCATACAGTAAAAGTTGTTTCTAATAATTCTTCAAACTGCAAAATTATGTAGTTTCATCACGTTGTTTCTAATAATTCTTAAAACTGCAAAATTATGCAGTTTCATCAGGTTGTTTCTTATAATTCTTAAAACTGCAAAATTATACAGTTTCATTACTCAAACAAAATTTATGCTACACAATTATGCATCCAATTTCATGACTCAACAAATAGATGAACTACATTTCAAAATTGAAAATAAAACTGCAAAATTTTACAGTTTTCTCGCTATGAAATATGAAATGAATGAATCATGTAGTAAAATTGCATTTCCATATTATACAGTTTCAATAAGAAATTTTCAACAACCTTCTCTGCATTCCATAAAAATAAAACCAACCAAACCCACAAAAAAAAATAAGAATAAAAAACAAAACAAGACTGTTACAAAACAACTTCAATAACTAAAGAACACATCAAAATAATAAAAAACAATTCAACCAACTTTATTCATTACTTCCATAATACCAAGTATCACATTTTTTATTATCATAATTCTTCAAATTCAAATACAAATCCAAAAGAATAGACTGTGGCCTCAAATAGCAGTCTTGCACGTATTCTTATTGTGATTTCCATATTTCACGCACCTCTAACACTTGATTTGCTTCACATTCTCACCCCTAGAAGGTATCCTCTTCTTCTTGTTCCGCCCGGGCTACTTCGTCGTTATAGGAGGTTTGATAATCGAACTACTGGCACCATCAAAGTCAATCTCTCACTTGAAGGCACTAGATAAACAGATTCCTTGTATGACTCTCTAAAACAATCTACATGAAAAAAAGGATCAATGAAATCATACACATCTCTACCACTACTACGCAAAGCATGCACAGCATGACAACAAAGAAAACCATTCAATTGCCATTCATGGCAAGAACAAGTCTGTCTACCAATATCAACATAAAAAGAAATAGAAGAATGAACCTCAAGCACAGTATCACTAGCAACAATCACATCCCAAGACTTAGCTAGCTCCAAAGAGTCCACCAACTTCTTTTCCATAACTAGACACAATTTCGTAGGCCATTTTTAGATTCAGCTCTTCTATTCGACAATTGAGTCATAATTTGAACCCTAATCATATCAACCATACAAGTAATAGGCAACTCACAGGCCCCACCAATCCAATTATTGTAAGACTCGACAGCATTAGATGACATCTCACCATATCGTTTCCCTCTAAAAAATGCATTCGCCCACTTATCATTTTGCAAACCATCCAACATACTATCAACTCTACCATTCCCAGCAATACGCCTCAATTTCTCCATATAATGTTGAAAAAAAGCAACCGTTGGCGCATAAGCACATTTAACTAATATTTTCATCAAACTCAGCTTAGAGTTAGTACAAAGTCCCACCAATTTGTCAATCAAATTTCTCTTCAAATGATTCAAGCAATATGCATGATGTGTGTTGGAAAAAACCACTAAAAGAGCATCTAGCAATCCATGTTGACGATCCGACACAAAGGTCAATCTCCGGCTTGAACCAACACCCTTTAACAACTAACTTAAGAACCACATCCAATTATCTTGATTATCAGCGTCAACAATCGCAAAAGCCAAAGGAAACAGACCTGCAAACAAAATAACATGAAACTACGAAAATTAGCAGACTCACAATACAATAACACACTGACAAACCAAACCTATACTAACTGCAAATAAATACATACCTTGATTACCATCCTTTGATGTTGCTGCAAGCAAATGTCCCTTGTAACGCCCCTTCAAGAATGTACCATCAACAAACAACAACGGAGGACAAAATTGAAAGCCATACAAACATCCATGAAATGCCACAAACAACCTCCAAAAACACCTACTACTTTCATCCACATCTAATTCAAACACACTTCCCAGATTCGTTCTCATAGCCGTCTAAAGGTACCATCGAATTTGGTCAAAAGAAGTTGCAAAATCACCAAACAACCCACCTCTTGCCTTATCAACTCCTAACCATACAACCTGATAAGAAACATCTATACCATATTGCTTCTTCAACTTTTTTTTGACTTCAATAGGACGAGTCAACGGATTATCACTAATATCATTTTGCACAATATCAGACACAAGTCTAGAACCAACCATTTTGCTACAAGATCTACGAGCAACAACCCCACAAGTATTCACATTATCCAACTTCATTATAAAAAAAATGCCGGAATTCATCAACACCCTTCCATGCACAAACCATTTACAACATGTAGACGACTTCATCATACATTCAACAGTTACTCTTATTGCATCATTCTTCAAATAATTCACTACAAAACCACACTCAACTGCATACTTAGCCAATGCAATGCGGAACGCCGACACTCCACCTTCAAATTCTTGACCAACACTATGTGTAATCCCCTTCCAACTAACAGACAACAAAACTCTCTTTGGTTCTGGATAAAAACTAGGCAACAAACCACCAAAATCATCACAATCATTAACCAAAGAACTCTCACCAATTACAGAATCAATCCTACAAGAATTACCATCATCAACCTCCACAATTCTCTTATCACCCACAACAACATCAACAACATGACAACCACTACCACCTACCATTGACAGCATATTCCACAAATCATCATCACATTCAACAATACAATTAGAATATCCAGGAATAGAGAAAAACAAACAAAAGTTACCAACACTCAACTCCTTGAACTTCGCACATATTTTCTCAACAACTTCATCATAACTACATCCCTCACTAATCTTAATAGCAGCACAACAATTACTATATTTGCACATTAACGTGAAACACCCCTCCATACTACAAAATCACAAACCAATAAACAATTGTTCACAGATTCCAAACTGCAAAATTATACACTTACAACATATCAGTACCAACAATGCACAATTCATAATTCCAAACTACAAAATTATACACTTACAACATATCAGTATCAAAACACCAGAATTCACAATTCCAAACTACAACTTCAAAACACATTACACTATACAATAAACAAAATCAACAAAATCAAAATCATTATACTACATCACATACAAAAATCAAATAAAATAAGTATCAAACAAACAAAATTTATCACAAAACAAAGAACTAAAACAACATTGCTTAACACAAACCAGATATCACGCAAATTTGCTTATCTATATATACATACATATATGTATCGACAGATACAAACCACATACACACACAGAGATATATATATGTGTATGTATGTATACATATATGTATCGACAGATACAAACCAGATACACAGAGAGAGAGACAGAGAGAGAGAGAGTGAGAGATAGAAAGAGAACGTACGCAGAGATCGCCTGCACACAGAGATTCAGATCGTACAACCAGATCCACCTCACAGCACAATGAGATCGACCACACAGCACAATAAGATCGCCATAACGAAGAGAAATCGAGATTGCAGAGGCGAAGATTTGATTTTCTTTTTTGAACGGAGCAAAAATTTGATTTTTCACGTATATATAGATCTCAAATCAAAGGGTAATACAGTCATTTACAAAATACGAAAATAAAAAACGGAACCTCTGGGTATAAAACTTAAAAAACTGTGGACCTATTAATCTATTAAAAATATATTGGGATTTGAAGGGAAATAGATCCCCTACATAGGACTACATAGTAATTTTTCCAAAAAAAAAAAAACCTGCCTACCCTCCACAATTTTGTGGCCCATCATTGTGCCATTTTGGGCCCAATTAGTCGATTCATCCTAGAGTAGGAAAAACGGCCCGAATTTTGGGCTTTAATAAACTCATGGGTCTGAGATTGAATCTTTGATAGTTTGTGCAGCCCATTTACAATTTTTGGCCCATGTCGAGGCCTTCTTGGCTCGTGAGTTGAATCCTGCATTGCACTTGTCACTTGTGTGAGTGCTATTTATGATGCAAGGATCCTCTGTCCTCAAATAATTCTGTCCTCTTATTCTAATTCACTCACAATTATTGAATATGTTTTGAGATTTTCCCGTTTTGAGATTCTCATGAAATCCAATGGCAGTGAGTGAATTGAGACAGAGGATAGGATTATTTGGGAACAGAAGATCCTTGCACCTATATATGTATCGTCATGTTTTTTTTTCCTTTTTTAAGAAAAAAATATGTCGATTTTTTTACCTTTTCAATTCTTGTGTAAATAATTTTAAAAAGTAAATTTTTAAAAAAAAATTAGAAAACCAATATAAACAAAAAAATTCACATTTTTTTTTTTTTTTTTTTTTTAGAAATTTGTTGTTTGTAAATTGGTTTTTTTTTTTCAAAAAAAAAATCTGAAGTTTTAAATTAAAAAAATTTAAGCTAACAAAAAATGCAAAACTCTAACACCAATAAAGTGAAAACTACATGGTTATGCTCCCGACCCCCACAATCCCCACACTCTCCACGCAGTATTTGTGAGAGAGAGGGGGAAGAGAGAGGAAAAAAATAAAAAAATAAAATATGTGATCACAAATCAATTGAGAGTTGTAAGGATTATAAAAAATAAAAGTTTCAAATATTTTTTTAATTAATTAGAGAATAATGATTGAGACTCCACTCCCACAAAATTTTCATAAAATTCTTACAAATTTAAATCACCATAATATAGATCCCACAAATATATAAATAAACCTCCCACATAGAGAGTCAAAACCACTTTGAAAATGTGAGAATCATCCTAAACGGGTTCCAAACATTTCCCTTAATTAGACCACGACTTGATAGTTTAATATATTTTCTTTCTTTCTCATCTTATAATTATAACTTACATGCTGTCAGCTACACTTGGATTAAAGGCTTTGG
Source organism: Camellia lanceoleosa (assembly GCA_025200525.1). NCBI lineage: Eukaryota > Viridiplantae > Streptophyta > Magnoliopsida > Ericales > Theaceae > Camellia > Camellia lanceoleosa. The sequence goes on along the minus strand of CM045764.1, from coordinate 179,223,918 downwards.
GGTTGGCTAGGTTCAACTTTCTCCACACACGACTTTTTTCACTTATCAACTCCCTCTACCTATCAGGGTCTTGCAAACTGAAGTTTAAATTACTTTTAATTTTTTTTTTTTTTAAATATTTATATGATATTATTGATTATCCATGTAGATGAAAACCTAGGTAAAATAATGAGAGCATGGTCCAAGTGGGAACTTAATTTTTTTATTAAGTCAAAAAAGGTTCTCTCAAAAGTTAATTTATTAAAAAAGGTTCAAATATATTAATAAATTATTTATAATCACTTTAACGTTTATCAAAAGTTAAAAAAAACATTAATTTTTTTCTCTCTCAAACAGTGGCTAAAACTTTGGAGTGTGCTCATCATATGTATTATTAGCATCATCCAATTGGCAACTTAATTTTTTTATTAAGTCAAAAAATTATAAAATTTATTAAAAATTGAAAATTAACACGGAACATACTATATCATTGTAAATCATATTAGATGAAATTTTTAGATATACAAAAATATTTTCCTGTTTGAAAATTGTTTGGTTTTGCATCAACACAGTTATATTTTCTATTAATTAATTTAAGATAAGTTATATTTTTAATTTTTGTAATTTAACTCAAATTTTATCTTAATTTTTATTGTTTCAATTTGATCATCCCATTAAAAAGGAGCACCAATATGCATTGAACACCAACCAATACATTATTATAATTGATCAAACTCAACTATTCCGATCGATGTATTCATTCTTAGAATAAAGATGATCAATTCTCAAACATGCCTTAATTGTTATGCGACATTTGTCACATAATGCCCATAAACACCGAATAATTTTTCATTAGGTTGACCTTGTTTTGCAAAACTGCCAAAAGGGTCGGAACCAAGTTCTATATGTCGAGCTAATAAAATAAATAAAAAAAACATAAAGGTTCTATTATTGCAAGGGACAAATTAACATGCATCAGACTAAAAAACAACAAATAAAAAATAAAAAAACAAACTAATAGCAATTCATGGTATTAAATAAATTATGCATTGCACACCAAAACCTATGTTTTTTTAAATCAAATTGACCTTTGACCGGTTCATTTGTGAAAAATTATTAAATAAATTATGGATTGGTTTAGATTTCGGTCCGAATAAATTATCAAATCTATGAAAATCAAAATAATTTTACAGTACCAACAAAAATATGATTGAATTAGGGTTTTAGATTTATTAATTGTGTAGTACTATTTTGTAATGTGAGATTGCGAGTTTAACTCATATGAATAAGAATTTGAATTCATAATTTAGGTTAATGTTGGCCGTTAAATTTTAGTTGTCCAGTTTATCGTACAACTTAAAAAAAAGAAGCAAAAACCACCATTAAACTAATACCCGATTCAAGAAACTGACAAAGGCACTCTGAATGAGAGAGGGTTGCCACTTCCAAGCCAAGCTTAGAAAAAATCATCATTTTTAATTAACTCTTTAAGGGGTAATTATTCAATAATCTCGAAATATGAACACGTGATATTTTATAGGTGGGCAAGGGGGGTATTATGTTGGGTGATTGAGGAATATGAGGGGCATATTGAAAAATGATTGATTAGAAAGTATAGATATGTGGTACTCCGAGAATATTGAATAATTCCTTCTCTTTAAGAGCCCTTGTTAACTAGTGTTAACACAAAGGGAGAGGAGGCTAAAACTAAACTCATAGTTATTTTTTTTTTAAAAATTGTTTTATTATTTATAAACAAACATTTAAGTGTATTACACTTTTACATAAGACAAACTTTAAAAAATACATTACTAGAACACCCGTTTATTTTGTAAATTAATAAATATTTAATACACAAAATTAATTTCCAATTTTGTCACTTTGTGTCATATATAACAAACTTTAACATATTAATTTTTGTACAACCCCTTGAAAATGCTATTAGAATGGAAAAATTATATAATAATCTCGGAGTATCACATGATCATACTCTTTTATCAATCATCATTTATTATGCCTCTTCATATTACTCAATTATTCAACACAAATAATCAATATTTTATTTTTTTTCATCAATTATATTATCATAAAATACTACGTACTCATATTCTTAACGGAAAAGTTAGGGATCATGAAAAAAAATTTATGAAAATAATTATGAAATATTTATGATCCTTAGATTACTTTGATTAGTATATGGTGCTTTATTCTAAGTGTAATCCAAGAGTCACAAAGTTTTCATGATTATTTTCATGAAAGATTTTTCATGATATCTAACATTGTTGTATTCTTAAACTACCAAATAATCACTCGGAAGGCCTCTCCAGCAGGAGACCACATGCATAGTGGTTTTTTCCCAGCGCACAACCATGTTCCCTAGTTAAAACTTCGCTAATATATTAGTTAGTTAGTTATTAAATTCATTTTACTTTCTTCCAAACATCAAGAATATAAATATAAACATATTAGTGCAATATATACATATACATGTCTCTTACAATATAAAACAAATTTTTTTCTATGGCTATGTTCCTCTATTCCTTTGCTTAGATGTTATAAAGTTTTTCTTGGAGTTGATAAAGGTTACAATTATTTTTTAGGAAATGTTAAAGAGAGCTAAAAATACTTTGTTTGAGTGTACAGAAAACAAAGAGCACACAAAAAAAATTGACAACACAGTTTAAAATTTTAAAAATATACATGATCAATGTTCACTTTAACAATATGATTGGCTTTGTTTTACTCGATAAATATTTTTTTTAAAATGTTGAATATATACTATTGGACATGCGTTTTCCTTTCCTTCGTCAAAAGAAGTTGCCTTTTCTTTTCCTTTAGACATTGTCTTGGCCTTTTCCTTTGCCTACCAAGAATAAATAAAATTTATTCAGAATACGAAAAAAGAACATGTATTTATAGAATTTATTAAGATTACGAAAAAAGAATATGTTGAACTTGATTTTTCTACTTACCTCAGAATTGCGGATAATATTAAGATTGCACTCATCGCGAATAACAACACCGATATTCCTAGTCTCATGGAGGAATGGGCTTGCATGAGTAGGCCTACAAATATTTATTGTGTACAAAATAAAATTTATAAAATAAAATCTTAACAATAAGAATATGTATTTGTAGAATTAAATACAATGTTTTACCAATTCCTTTGTAAAGCTAAAGATATGCTTGGCGAAGTAAGATATGTAAACATTACTCCTTTCTGAGCCGGTGGAGTACTAGTTGTGCTTGGTGGAATCAATTCTCTCAATCTCTCTCGTTCACGTCGCGAACATTATCCCAATTGATATGAAGAGCTTGCCTGATCATTTCTTTCGTGTTCTCGCCGTGCACGTTGAGCCAATGCAGCTTTTGATATAACATTATTGTTATGTGCCTAAAACATGAAGATTAATTTCATAAGATGCCTAAAATATGAATATTATCATCTACTGTTTTATACTTTTCTCTTCATTTTTCATTTCTATTAATTTACTTTATCTTAATTCCCTTTTCCTTCTGATATTTTGTAAAAAAGTTGAAAACTTTTTTTATTCTGTATCCCTCCCCCCCTCATTCATTTTTTGTTCTATTCCTTTTTTCTTCTATTGTAGATGTTCATGTCAAATGCTTTTTGTACAAATATAATGTTTTTGTACAAATGCTATTTTGGCATGCTTCAAAAAAAACATTTCACAAATTTACATGAAATTGTTTACTATAAAAACAATATATGTCATTGTGCAAGTAGTATGTCAATTTTACATTTAAAAATAAATAAATAAATAATCGAGGTTCATGGTCCAAAATAAATATTTCAAAAAAAGAACTTTAAATGGAAATGTTGAAGAGCCATACTACTGAACATGCATTTTCCTTTTCCTTGCCCGAAACGGTGGTCTTTTTGTTTTTCTTCAATAATTCCTTGGCAATTTCCTTTTCCTTTGCCTACAAAAAATAAATAAATAAATATATATATATATATAAATGTTGAAAGTTTTTAAAAAATATATAAATAAGAATATACGGTGTATACGGTGATTTGAAACAAAAAAATCTATATAATTAAATTAGGCCTACCTCTCGAACACGGATGACATTAAGGTTACGCTCATCACGGATAACAACATTAACATTTCTTTCTTGAAGAAATTGGACCTAAAAATACAAAAGAATTAGAGGTAAAAAAAAATAAAAAAATTATACATGTAAGAAAATGAGTAAAAGGAGTCAATATTACAGTTCGACGTAGGTCTCCATCCATCTGTAAATTATAAGAAAAGAGCATTTTGTTATAAGGAATTAGATAAAAAATAATAAAAAGAAAAGAAAATTGACTTTTGCTTATAAGAAAAATGTTTTTTTTTTCAAATAAATAAAAAAGAAAACAACTTACGTGACTAAAAATAGTAATGTTGTCCATAATTAGCAGTTGAAGGTCAATGGTGTCTCAATCTAAAAGTGCCTGGTTATGTAAATTTGACAAAGATATGAAGGCAAAATAAGGTTTAATAATTGTCATAAAGAAAAATTAATTGCTACAAAATTAACAACCTCCTAACATATTTTAGTTAACAACCTAGTTTAAGAAGTTCGTTTGTGCATGAATATCACAGATGGAGAAATTGAACTACTACAGGATAGAAGAAAAATTATAATTTTTTTATGTCTTCAATATGCATTAAAAAGGATAGAAGGAAAATTAAATACTCTCATAGAAATCTTCATAATTTTTCTCTATTGGCCAAAATGTAGAACTATTGCAATACATGATTTTGTAGTTGATTCTATATAGTAACTTTGCATTGACAAAGGTTAATTTTTATGGATTGTATTGCCCATTTTTCCTACTAACAACTAAAAAAATTATAAAAAAAATATAAATTATACTAATGAATAAAATTTTAGCAAAACTTAATTACAGAAATTTAATTACTAAATTTGTATTTTAAAATGTGAAAACAAAATAAGTAAAAAACTAGAATAAAAATTTATAAAATGGCTCACCACACTGTAACTGGAAAATTACAAATACCTTTTGTATTATCTATATAATTACAAAAGTCTTTTTCAATACACATCATAAAAAATTATACTACACAGTAGTTTATTTACTCCAAGGAGTAATACTCTCATAAAAATCATTAAAAAATTATTAAAACAAAATTTTAAAATAAGTTTAAGTTTTTTCAAAAGTCCTAATAAACATCTAAAAAGTCTTTTTTTTTTTTTTTGAAAAATTCCAAAAATAAAATTGAAAAAGCTAAATAAACTGGACTCTTTTTAAAGAGAGAGAAGCCTAAACATTTTAAAATAGCAGTTCAATAAAAAACCAAATTAAAAACAGTTCACTAAAAGCAAAAAAAATAAGGGTCATCAAATAAAAAGGGTTAACTTTTTAATGTTCTCTTTTCCTTTCAATCAACAAATTCCCTTCAAATCCTAAATCCAAATACAGCCTAAGAGAGATGGGAAAAAAAAAAAAAAAAAAAAAAAAAAGACCTATCATATTACAAAATTAGACTGTAACAAAATCTTTGTAAAAATTTTAAAAAAAAATGAACTTGTAACTATAAAAAGAGGATTGGTTGATAATTAAATATGGACTTGTAACAAAATGAACTTGAAAATTTTTAAAAAAAAAATGAACTTGTAACAAAATCTTTTAAGTTAGACCTATTTTATAGGTCCAGTAATATGTCAAGAAGATGACTGGTTGATAATTAAATATTATCTAATTATCAACCAATCATTTTCTTGACACATCACTGGGTCTATAAAATGGATATAAAAAATGAACTTGTATATCATTATTAAAAAAAAAAAAAAAAAGACATCAGCATTCACATAATTCATCATACGTTCCAACTACAAAAAATAAAAATAAAAAGTATTCTCTAGAAATTGAACAGCTGTATACCAAGATATATAACTATACACACTATATTAAACTTCTTTCTAAACCAAACATTAAAAGCTTAATGTGAAATCTAATTATTAAAAATTCAAAGACCAAACATGAAATTCATTAATCCAGAGCATTAAAGAAATCTGAGAGAGTTCATTCATTAATCCAGAACATTTATTAGCCCACTACAATTCAAAAAAGAAAGCAAGGAACTAATAAAGAATTGCAAGGGAGGGACTTCCTAACCTAAGTATCTGCTTGAGAAGCAAAATTAAAGAAATCTTAGACAGAAGGATAAAAAGAAAAACACAATTAGTAAGAGCACTCCTCAACACTAAAAATGTACACGAATATATTTTCATATTTGATGAATAAGAATATGACCATGAACGATTAATGAGAACCTCAACCCATTTGATTAAGATAAAATAAAAATGATTGTTAACATGGAATATAACTGTAAGAAGGCAGAATGAGGTTTAATAATTGCCATAAAGAAAAATTAATTGACACAGAATTAACAACCTCATAACATATTTTAATTAACAACCTACTTTAAGAAGTTTGTATGTGCATGTATATCACAGATGGAGAAATTGAACTACTACAGGATTGAAGGAAGATTATAATTTTTTTATGTCTTCAATATACATTAAAAAGGAAAATTTTAAATACTATCATAGAAATCTTCATCATTTTTCTCTATCGCAATAAATGATTTTGTATAACTATCGCAAAATGTAGGCCAAAATGTAGAACTATCGCAATAAATGATTTTGTATAGAAAAATGAACTTGTATATCATTATTAAAAAAAAAAAAAAAAAGAAGAAGTAAGTATTCACATAATTCATCATACATTCCTATTATTTAAAAAAGAAAAAAAAAAAAAAAACGTAAGTATTCTCTAGAAATTGAACAGCTATATACCAAGATACATAACTATACACACTATATTAGACTTTTTTTTTTAAACCAAACATTAAAAGCTTAATGTTTAATCTAATTATTGAAAATTCCAAGACCAAACATGAAAATTCCAAAGCATTAAAGAAATCTAAGAGAGGTCATTCATTAATCCACTACAATTCAAGAAAAAAAGTAGGGAACTAATAAAGAATTGCAAGGGAAAGACCTCCCAACCTAAGTATCTGCTTGAGAATCAAAACTAAAGAAATTTGAGACAAAAGGATAAAAAAAAAAACACACACACACACAATTAGTAAGAGCATTCCTCAACACTGAAAATGTATACGAATCTATTTTTATGTTTGATGAGTAAGAATATGACCATTGATGATTAATGAGAACCTCAACCCATTTGATTAAGATGAAATAAAAATGATTGTTGACATGAAATATAACTGTAAGAAAGCAGAATGAGATTTAGTAATTGCCATAAAGAAAATAAATCAAACTGATTTAGAGTAATTGAACTACTACAGGATTGAAGGCAAATTATAATTTTTTTATGTCTTTGATATACATTAAAAAAGATAGAAGAAAATTTAAATATTGTCATAAAAATCTTCATCATTTTTCTCTATTTGCCAAAATGTAAAACTATTGCAATACATGATTTTGCAGTTAATTCTATATAGTAATTTTGCATTGACAACAGTTAAATTCTTATGGATTGTATTGCCCACTTTTTGTACTAACAACTAATGTATACCACACCAAAAACAAAAAAACAAAAAAAAAAGTAAATTATAAAAAAATATAAATTATGAATAAAATTTTAGCAAAACTTCAATTTAGAAATTTAATTACTAATTTTGCATTTTAAAATGTGAAAAAAATTAAGTCAAAAACTATAATAAAAATTTATAATTATAAATAAATGGATAATTACAAATATCTTTTATCTTATCTATATAATTACAAATGTCTTTTTCAATACTCTCATAAAAATTATACTACACAGTAGCTTATTTACTCCCATGAGTACTACATAGTAGCTTATTTAATCACAAATATCTTTCCTTAACCCATTTTTCCATACTTTCCATTCAAAAGTTCTATTTATTTATTTATTTTTAATTATATATTTTATAAGCAATGAAACGGTGAAGAAAGTTAAAACTTTCAATTTCCTTTTCCTTCCTTTTTCACACATACCAAACAACAATGCATAAGATTCAAACTGCAAGTAAGAACAAGGAAAAAAAAAAAAAACAATGCATAAGATTCAAACAACAATGCTTATTTCCTCTTTCTCTTAACAATCAACCGCCAAACTTAGAGAGAGAGAGAGAGAGAGAGAGAGAGAGAGAGAGAATCCAAAAAAACAGAGATCGAAGTACTAACCAGAGCGTCGAGAAACAATCTGCAAGTAAGAACAAAGCACAATTAGAAATCAAATAAAAAATTGAAAAAGAACAAAATAAAAATCACAAAAATAAAAAATTCTGACAAACCATCATTTTGTCAACCTATATTTGGTGAGTAAAAATATAACTATTGCTAATTATGACCATTGATAATTAAAAAGAGTCCCAACACATTTAACTAAGATGAAATAAAAATGATTCTTACCATAAAATCCATTTTTCCTTAACCTCCATTTGATAGAGAGAGAGAGAGAGAGAGAGAGAGAAAGAAAAGTGGGTGTTGAAACCCAATTGATTATTAAAGAAAAAAACACAATACATAATTTCATTTTGTATTTTGAGACATTTGATAAAATTTTTAAAATCTCCTAACATTTTTTGTTTTTGTGATTAAAGCTCATCCTCAACAGCAGCATTTAATAGATTATGAGTTAGTTATCAGTCCTTTGAGAGCTTTGGTGCCTTATTAGAGGTAGACACCCTTCAATGTTTCAATTTCAGTGTGGTCCGAATGTAATTGTCATTGGTAGGGTTCAATGAAATTTTTGCTTCAGATTTTTTTTTTAAAGAAAGTCTCAACCCATAAAATGAAATAAAAATGATTCTTAACATGAAATTCATTTTTCCGTAGCCTCCATTTGATAGAAAGAGAGAGAGAGAGAGAGAGAGAAGTGGGTGTTGAAACCCAATTGATTATTAAAGAAAAAAACACAATACATAATTTTATTTTCTATTTTGAGACATTTGAAACATTTGATAAAAATTTTTAAATTTTGACAAACCGTCATTTTGTCAACCCATATTTGGTGAGTAAAAATATGAATATTGATAATTAAATAGAGTCTCAACCCATTTAACTAAGATGAAATAAAAATGATTCTTAATTTGAAATCCATTTTTCCTTAACCCTCATTTGATAGAGAGAAAGAAGTGGGTGTTGAAACCCAATTGACCATTAAAGAAAAAAACATAATACAGAATTTCATTTTGTATTTTGAGACATTTGATAAAAATTTTAAAATGTTCAACATTTTTGTTTTTGCTATTAAAGCTTATCCTCAACAGCAGCATTTAATAGATTATAGGAATTATTATCACCAAAAACAGGGTGCAAAATAAAATGGGCTTTGGATTATGCAACAAAATAAAACAGGATGCAAACAGCCCTATAATGCAACAAAATCAAAATTCATCATATTTTTAACCCATTTCAATATTTACAGAAATAGAAAGACACCCTTTAATGTTTCAATTTCAGTGTGGTCCGAATGTAATTGTCATTGGTAGGGTTCAATGAGATTTTTGCTTCAGATTTTTTTTTTTTAAGAGAGTCTCAACCCATAAGATGAAATAAAAATGATTTTTAACATGAAATCCATTTTTCCTTAACTCCCATTTGATAGAGAGAGAGAAAGAGAGAAGTGGGTGTTGAAACCCAATTGATTATTAAAGAAAAAAAACACAACACAGAATTTTATTTTGTATTTTGAGACATTTGATAAAAAATTTAAAATTCTAACAAACTGTCATTTTGTCAACCCATATTTGGTGAGTAAAAGTATGACTATTGATAATTATGACCATTGATAATTATAAAGAGTCTCAACCCATTTAACTAAGATGAAATAAAAATTGTACGGGAAAGAAATACACCTTCTCGTATAATCCTGTTGATCAAGTTTGCGTTCCTCCGTACGACGTCGCTTTATCACCTGAAAACACAAACATGAGCTAGCCGGCGGGTGTGTGCCGGAAACCTCTCCAATGCCTAAGTCAGAAAGCTTGACAAATAGACAAAAGCTCTGTGTATTTAGAAAACAAAATTGTGTTACCTCTCCAAATGTGATATAGGTGAGCTTTTATAGGTTTCGTGTGGCACAATCCAAGTAGGACTCTTATTCCTCCATGTAAAGTCCTCTTAGGATTCATACTCCTGAAAGATTATGCTTCTTTCAACACCTCCCTCACTGCTTGAACCAAGTGAGATGGTTTTAACACGGCCGGACTCCAATATGACCGAAGTAACAGCTAGTTCGGCCCCTTACTTTCCTTTCTCTTACCTCGGCTTTCCCGTGCTAAGACCGAGCTAACCATAAGAGAGTTGAGCTGAACTATCTGCAAAACCAAGTCCTCTTAAGGACTTAGCACACCTCGGTTTCCATGTGCTATGACCGAACTAATGACTGAAGACCGAACTAACAGTCACCTTGGCTCCTGCTTTCCTTTCTCCTACCCTGGTCTCATGTGTAAAGGCCGAGCTATCCATAGAAAAACTAAGCTGAGCTAGCCTATGATCAGGTCCCAGAACGAGCTCAACATACCTCGGTCCCAATCAATGCAACCGAGATAACAAACAATAAACGCCGGACCAAGCCTCCTTACGTCGGCACCGGCCTTTTACTTCGGTCTAGATTGCCGTACGGCCCATCTTTCTTAGCCTTCTCAAAACGGCCCAAAGAGCGGCCCACTATCCTAGCTCGGCCCAATTTATTTGTATAAATTACCCTCTCAAAAATGATTCTTAATTTGAAATCCATTTTTGCTTAACCCCCATTTGATAGAGAAAGAGAAGTAGGTGTTGAAACCCAATTAATTATTTAAAAAAAAACAAAATACAAAATTTTAGTTTGTTTAGATGCCGTTTGGTAACATTTACGTTTTCAGTTTTCAATTTACATTTACAAAAATTTAAAAAGTCAAATAAAAACTTGTTTGGTAAATTTTTGATATAAATCAGTGGTCTCAGTTTATAAATTTGGCCAAAAAATATAAATTCAAAAAATGTGTTTTCGTTTTGAGTTTTTAATTTTTTTTTTTTTTTAACCACCCAACACTAGCCACCACCCGCTACCCATTTTCCACCACCATCTTCCGCCACCACCACCCACCCCCCCACCACCACCCACCAACTACCACCGGCCACCACCCACCTGCCACCCACTTGCCACCACCACCACCACTCGCCGCCCACCACCCACCACCACCACCATCCACCACCCTACCACCACCACTACCACCTCCACCGCTCACCACCACCACCCACCCATCACCCACCGTTACCACTTTCCACCACCGTCTTCCGCCGCCACTTGCCACCACTTGCCATTTCTCACTCTTTTTTATATTTTTTAAACATTTTGTCAATTACCAAATGCGTTTGTAGTTTATGTTTTTCTAAAAATAAACAAAAACCAATTTATAAATTTTTTATAAATATAAACTGAAAACGTAAACGTTACCAAACAGACCCTTAACATTTGATAAAAATTTTAAAATGTTTAACATTTTTGTTTTTGCTATTAAAGCTAATCCTCAACAGCAGCATTTAATAGATTATAGGAATTATTATCACCAAAAATAGGGTGCAAAATAAAATGGGCTTTTGATTAAGGTTTTGTGAACCCTTATCCAACAATAAAAAACCAAAAAAGAAAGCTAAACATCGATTTTAGCAAATCCAATTGATTCATGATTCACCAATTCGGTTCACCGATTACCTCCGATTCATAGTTATTTGCGATTCACACAACCCGTTCGTATCGATTACCCACCGAACCGAATCGAATCGAATCGTACGATTCTAATAACAGAGCTTTAATAGATGTCATAAATTTCATTAATTGTGTTTCACGTATAAATTGGAATGCTTTAATAGATGTCATAAATTGGCTTCATGAAGCAACAATAATACCATTCTTGAAAAACAGTTTAAGAATGTATAAATTGGAATGCTTTAATAAATGTCATAAATTGGCTTCATGAAGCAACAATAATACTATTCTTGAAAAACAGTTTAAGAGAGCCAGTTTTTTTTTTTTTTTTTTAAAAATACCTTGGACTCGTCTAGAAACAGCAGGCACAAGTTGTTTACTAGGTGACCTGAAAATCTGCAAATAACACCAATGTTAAGAGTTTGGGAATGAAAATTGCACTGAGGATGAGAAGGAGATGAGGAGGAAAATAAAAAATGTAAAAGGGAGTAATGTAATAGGCTAAGAATTTTTGCCAAGTTTTTCAAAAGGTGACCGTGTATTAGAATAGAGTGCATTGTATGCACAATACTATTAGAAAAAGAAAAAAAAACAAAACAAAACAAAAAAAGAAAGGGAAAACCAAGGAGAAAAGCTCACTCCTTGCATACTTCTAATGGAGTTTTTTAAACTCTCCTATTAGACTGTTCAATTCATCAATAATATAAGAGCTAGTTATGAGGTATGAAAAAAATTTGGTTCACATGCATTTTCAGTAAGGCATCTCACTAAAACACTTTTGTAATGCATGCAAGGACCTAAGAAACAATCAATAACATTTGATTATCTATAAATTTGGCAATTCACATACTCTCAGATGAGTCTCAAATATTTGCTGAAACATGGATATTTTTGTTTTGATAGAAAATGAATTAAGAATATAACAAAATCAAACCAAAGACAGAATGCTAATGTTTCAATCCCAAAATAGAAACCCATGTCATCAGCACCCATTTACTCATAGAAATCTTATTCAATACTTTTCCGAAACCCACCAATATAAACCTAAAATCGAAACTCATTTCATAGAAATCCAAAATCGAAATATAAACCCATTTCAAAATACAAAACCAAAATACAATTTTATAGAAATCAAAACCAAAATCGAAACCCATTATAATCATAGGTTCGTTGATAAAACTCATCAATGAAATAGAAATATATGAACCTATCATATTTGCAACTAATTTCAAACGTATAAAAAGAAAATGTAAATTTTCAACCCATCATAAACCCACTTTAATTAAATCAAAATCCATCATATATAATCGAAACATGGGAAAATGGAACCGAAATAGAAAATCCATCAATGAAATCAAAATTCATCATATAAAATCCATCAATATTTACAGAAATAGAAACCCATTTCATAGGTTAGAAGAGTGAAAGAGTGAAAAGAATAAAAATGTCACCTATGAAGGGTTGCTGGAGATTGCTAAAACCAGTGAGGAAAATGGAGAGTTGGTGGAGTATGTAAGAAGAGAAAGAGATGAATCTAAAACAAGCAAATCAGAAAAGAGCTTTTACTTCAAAATTTTGGGAAAAAGAGACAGAGTAAGTGAAGAGACAGATTTTGAAAGGAAAAAGCTAAAACAAACAAATCAGAATTTTTTGCTTCGGAATTTTGATAAATATAATCTCAACCCTCCGAATTTTTTACAGAGATAGAGTAAGTAAATTTTTTGCTTCAGAAATTTTTTTTTTTTTTGCTTCAGAAAAAAACAAACTAAAGGTAAAAAAAATCTGAGCCATTGTTTAGCATTCAAACTGAAGGTGGGGATGACGGGATGATGAAAAAAAAAAAAACTGAGGAGAGAAGAGTGCCTTACCTGGTGATGGTGGAGAAGAGGGCTTTCAATTGAGCTGTGTTCTTCCTTCTTCAAAGCTTTCTCAGAGTTTTGTTCATTGATACATATGATGTAAAGAGTGCCTTACTTGGTAAGTGCAGTGGATTGGTGAGAGTAGTAGGTAAACAAATCTGAACCATTGAATTTTAGTCATTGATAAATCTAGACCATTGAAACTGTTTTCAATCTCAACCATTGTTTTTAAATTGGACAAATCTAAACCATTAAAGATAGTTTGTGACAGATATTTTTAAAAATAAATCTGAGCCATTGCTTTTTAAATTAGATAGATCTGAACCATTAATTTCAAAGATATTTTCAAATGAACCCTTCCATTGTTATATAGATATATATATTTTATTTTATTTTTAAAAAGCCAAAAGATTGCTTTTCCCTATTTTCCAAAGTAGAGAAATAAAAGTGTACTTTAACTGATAGTCTGACACTAAAAATTTTAATTGTTCGGTAGTGTTGCATATATTAATTAGTGTACTAATTAGTATATCAATATTAGTTATGATATTAGTATTGACCCCACCTATTATATAAATTATAAATACGAAAAATATCTTAAATTATGCTACATCATCAATTGGTATATTAGTTAGGCTTCGTTTGGAAAGAAAGACTGGGTTGGGTTTGGAGCTATTTTAGCTATAGAAAGACAAAATAAGCTTTTTAGTATAATAAAATAAAATATCACTTCTAACTTATAATTATTATATTCTTTCTCTCACAAAAAGTCAAAAAAATCAAAAAATCTTTTTCAAATAAAATTTTTTAACCCCAAACTAAAATAGTAAAAAAGTTAAACAGTTCCAATTCAGACCCTCACATTTTACCACCCCCGCACCCCCACTGACGTGGCAACTGCTTTAGCAATGTGAAGAATACTTGCACTGTGATAGGTGTGATACACGCACCTGTGAGGAAAAAAAAAAAAAAAACAAGAAGAAGAAAAATAAGCACCCTAATTTTACTCTTTCCTCGTCCTAACTTTCACTCTTCCCTCATCCGTCCGCCATACCTCATAGCTCTCTGTCCCTCTTCCGTCTTTCGTCTTCCCTCTTCCCTCTTCCCTCTTCCCTCTTCCGTCTTCCATCTCTCTCTCTCTCTCTCTCGATTTCATACATACATACATTCAGCAATTTCTGTGTATGTATGCAATGCCGAGTGTGAACACATTAGAGAGAGTTAATCAGTTTGAGAATACATTGAGAAATAACAGAAATGCTTCGGACAACATTATACATTCAGATTAGACAGTAGAAGTATGGCAACACTGATTTGCAGAAATAATTTGTTCAGTGTGGCAACACTGATTTTCTGAAACAGAGTTATCAGAAATAGTATACTCTGTCAAATACTATAGAAGTATGATATGTATAGCTTATAATTGATTTATTTATTTTAATGATGTTGAAGGTGGTGTTTTGTTTACTTTCATGGTAAATTGATGAAAAACTTGTGAATGATGAACAAGCATCTAGATAAATAAAATTTGTTGACTAAAGATTCATTTTCTTTATTTTTTGAAAAAAATTTCTCAATGCATAGCAGAAGGTGTTGACACCACTTCCAATTGGATTTGCTGTGTTCATGGTTCACCTTAGCAGTGTTAATCATGAAAGTGTTGGCACCACATCCAATTTAATTCTCTTTTACAGAATGTGAACACTTTCAATTTAATTATCTTTTACAGATTTGCTAAAATGTGAACACTTCTTCTACAGAACATGTAAAATTCCTTAGCAGCATTTACTAAAATTTGATCAACCAATGTCCAAATTTATGTACAAATCTCTACACCATGTAAGTTATTCTGTTAAATCTTCACCAAAAAGAGCTCTACAGATGAATCAGTTATACTGTTAAATCTGTACAGATGAATTTGGGTTTGCTCCAAATAGAGATCTCTCTGCACCAATTCACCAATTTTCCTCTTCATTGTTTAAATCCATTAAAAAACTCTGGAAATCAACACTCATTCACAGTCCATTACCTTATAAATTCATGTGGGTTTGCTCCAAAAAAAGCTCTCAGCATGAACAACCAACAAATGTTGAAATGAAACACAAGAAGTCATTCCCAACCCATTTACCATACCCAAATCAAGGGAAGGACAGAGAAAGAGGAGTTGTCCGGCGTGAAGGGGACGTCGGCATCGGAGTGAAGAACAGAGAAAGAGGACGTCGAGGGAGCTGTTGGCGGAGAACTCTGGAAGGTCGGAGAAAGAGGAGCTGTCGGACGTCGGATTGAAGGGACGTCGGGCGTCGGAGTGAAGAACAGAGAAATAGGACGTCGGAGTGAAGGGGAATAGCTGTTGGGGGAGAGATCTGTATCTCTGTCTATGTGATAGAGATGAGGTATCTGTATCTCTTTGATATCCGATTTTGAATTCTCAATAACTAGCATATTACCCGTCCTATGCATATGCATATATTGTGTTTATAATTATCTATATATGTAAATTACGATTTTTAAATATTTTTTTTTTAAAAAAAAATGTCTTCTCTTTTTTTTTTTTTATATTATATTAAAGTTTAATATTTTGATAATAAATATATGTGTTAGACTTTTTAAGGAATTAAATGTCCTTTTTTTTATTATATTATATTAAAATTTAATATTTTGATAATAATCATATGTGTTGAATTTTTCAAGAAATTTTTTTTTTACTTGTTCTTAATGCATTAAAGTGTTATTATGAGGAATAGCAATCATATGTATTGGGACTTTTCAAGGAATACACATGTGTTGGATTTCAAAGAATTTTTTTATACTTGTTCTTAATGCATTAAAGTGTTATTATGAGGGTAAGACTTGGGAGTTGGAAGAAGTTAATAAATGCTAAGATTTTTTTTTTTTTAAATCAAAAAATCAAGAAATTTAGATTGGGAGATTGGAGCTCTCACAAGGCTTAGAGTTAAAAATCCCCTTTTACTTAATAAATAGTATAGATGAGAGTGAAAGAGGAGATGCGTGGCTCTCAAAGTCACGTGACCTCTCACGTGACTTTCCAGCTCAGCTGGGGATTGTGGGGGTCGATTTTACTTGGGGGGTCAAAGCATTCCTAAAAGTTAAAAAGACAACCACTTTCCAAACCAACCTCAATGTGTATTTGTAAAAATAATTTTAAATTAATTATTAATTTTATAAATATTAATAATTAAATATTACTAGTCCATTCCCCTCCCTTCCAAAAAAATAAAAAAGATAAATTAAACTGACTCTTCCTGAGATCTAATCCAATTACATTTCACTCGTTAACGTTTTGAAAATTACATTTTCATCCTATGATTAATAGTTTCATTTCACAAGCTCCTACTTATACAAAAAGTAACAACTCCTAATAGAAAAATATAAAAAATTATATTGGAAAAAAAAATAAAAGAAAAGAAAAGAAATAAAGAAAGTGATAAAATAAAAAAAAAGAGAGTTCAGGAGTTCAATATCTTTATTATGTCTAAATAATTACAATAACAGAATGGTTAGTGTACTTTCTCAAACGTCAATAGATGATATATATTAAATTCAAAATTGTGTGAGTGTAATTTATCAAACAAATATATATATATATATTACTCCTAGGTAGAGGGATGATGTCATAATATTAAATATCTACACTATATATTAAGTAAAAATGGATTTTTAACTCCAAATTTTGTAGGAGCTCCAATCTCTCAATTTAAATTTTTTGATTTTTTGATTTAAAAAAAAAAAATCTTAGCATTTATTAACTTCTCCCAACCCCCAAGTCTTACCATCATAATAACACTTTAATACATTAAGAATAAGCATAAAAAAAATTCTTTAAAATCCAACACATGAATTTTTTGAAAAGTCCCAACACATATGATTATTATCCCTCGTAATAACATTTTAATGCATTAAGAACAAGCATAAAAAAAAATTCTTAAAAAATCCAACACATATGATTATTATCAAAATATTAAACTTTAATATAATATAATTATAAAAAAAAAAAACATTTAATTCTTTGAAAAGTCTAAAACATATGATTATTATCAAAATATTAAACTTTAATATAATATAAAAAAAGAAAAAAAGATATAAAAAAAAAAGACATTTAAAAATCGTAATTCACATATATAGATAATTGTAAACACAATCCGTACATAGCACGGGTGATATGCTAGTATATATATATATATATATGTATGCATGTATGTATGTTTTTTCAACAAAAACACAAACACATTTTGAAGGCAAATATCTCAAAGGGTCGAATCTCACAGTTGGGAACAGATTAAACACAGTTCGTCTTCGTTGTTCGATCTCCAACTATAATACCTTCTTCTCTACATAGCCATAACTAATCTATTCTATTACATACATCTATATAATATCTATATAGATCAGCTTCGCTTCCTCAGATTCTTTCAACACAAAAATGGTAAATTCTCTCTTCTCCCCCCTCCGAATTCTCGTCATTCCTTTTTTTCATGATTTCAAATTCCATTTTCTTTTCCGTCGAATTTCAGAAAATTTCTTCTTCTTTTTCTTTTTTTCTTTTTTCTCCGGAAACAAACAGGGTGATTGCGAAATTTTCTTTCCATTTTTTTTTTACCCTGTCAATTTGTGAAAGTAGTTTTGCATTGTGATGAATAATGATTTCGTGCACATTTGAATTTTAATTCAGATGAAAACACGGTCCCTTGAATTCGCCATGGTTGCAACATTGGCAATTTTATGGAGCATTCGAGGGGTGATTGGGATCAGATTTGTGATAGATAGGGAGGAATGTTTCTCGCACAATGTGGAATACGATGGGGACACCGTTCATTTATCGTTTGTTGTAATTAAGTCCGAGGGATCATGGCATTATGCTCCAGATGGGGTTGATCTTGTGGTAAGATCTACGTTTTTTTTTTTTTTTTTTTTGGGGGTATTTGATTGTGTAAACCACAAAATTCTTACCCAATTGGGTTTATATAGTTAGTTCACAGCTATTTGTTGGATTTTCATAAAAGAAGCTGTTTGGGAAACTTGCTATTATGGAATGAAGAACTGACAACTTGCTAGAAATGTCATGGTTTTGGTCCCTAAGGCGTTGTTTGGATCTTGAATTTGTTGAGGGAAAATGAAGGGAACGGAAAAATGAGTGAAATAGATCCAAACATAGCGTAAATTTGAAATTCCTGATCTGGATGAAAATTGATCATCATTAAACACAAATTAGTTGAATGTGTTCTCGAAGACAATGCTATTTTCAGTATTATATGTTTTGAATGATTCAAACTTGATGTGAAACAGATCTTTGAACTTAGTGGCAAAAAGTTGTGGAAAGATGGAAAGATCTATTGTAAAACCTTAAGGTTCAAACCAACCACCTCAAGGTTGATAGGCTGAGTTTTAATCACTGAACCAGTGGCCCCCTTTTGGGACCATTCGATTTCACGATTCCATTCATTCCCACTTTTTTTTTAATACAAATCCAGATAGTAAACATCAGTTTTAAGTGTCTTCTATAGTGATGTATGTTACTTCTTTATCATTAGTGAAATAACAAACTAATGTTTCTAATGAGGACGAAACATATAGTAACTTCTTATATTAGTCATCTTTGCAGTAAAAGGAAAGCTTGCTTGATTGAGTGGGTCTCCATTCTTTTTCTTTTCTTGGAAAATTTTATGCAGGCAATCTAATTGGTTTATGCATGTATTGGTTCTTTTTCTGCAAAAAGACATGACTGATCTTGCAACTTTGCTGAGATTATCAGGTGAAGGGACCTTCCGGTAATCAAATTCATGATTTCCGTGACAAGACGAGTGAGAAGTTCGAGTTTGTGGCTCATCAGAGTGGAATCCACCGTTTCTGCTTCACTAACAAGTCTCCTTATCATGAAACCGTCGATTTTGATGTGCATGAAGCCCACTTCTCATACCATGATCAGCATGCAAAAGATGGTGAAGCCATTTTTCCATGCTTTTTATGTACTATAGATGTTTCTTGATCTGGTGAGCCCTTTTAAGTGTAGAACTTATCATGACTTTCATGTGCATCTGCAGAGCATTTGAACCCTTTGTTAGAACAAATATCGAAGTTGGAGGAGGCTTTATACAACATTCAGTTTGAGCAGCATTGGATAGAGGCTCAGACTGAACGCCAGGCAATAGGTATCTCTTAGAAAACTAAATGCATTTTCATGCTGATTTTGGCTCTACACTAATATATTTCCCATTTCTTGGCATTTTGGACTTCACTAGGTCAGTTTTTGTTCTGCTTCAAAAAATTTTCATGGGAAGAACATTATTTCTTGAGGCATTTTGAATTTTCTAGTTTAGCATGCTCAAAGCCATGTTTGTTTGTGCTTAATGAACATACCAAAACTCTGTTTGATGCTAATTAACTGTGCTAGAAAGTTAACTAAACTTTGTCGAGCTTCCTGTGCAACCACTGGATCCCAGGAGGAAGTTATGTTACCATACAACGAATGAGGGTGAAACAAACTTTAATCGATTTTGGTTTTATATAGACATCAAACACTTGTCTGAGGGGCTGAGATAAACTTTTAGTTGACTTTGGTGTTATATACAATGTGTCTTCAGGCTAATCAGTCTATGTAATTTTAGTTACAAGGTGATCATGAAGTCCCTCTCGAATAGGCTGAGTCAACTTCTTCCTATTATAATCTCCAAAGAGCTAGGTGCATTTGTGAAATTATTTTAATTTATGATAAAATACCCACCGTTCATCTTCAAATTTGATAGGATGAAG